>CBVK0100306355.1:0-14616 GCA_900067695.1 Picea abies | reverse complement strand
ATATATATATATATATATATATATATATATATATTATTGTAGAAAATCATTTTTTAATACTTATATAATGTTTATTGTTACATTAATATAAGAATGTACTATGATGCTTTATATGGATTATTCACCTTTGTAAAAATGATACATGGAGATCATGAATATGTCTTTCATGATGTAATCTTATTTATAAGTAATATTGACTTTAAAAAAAAAAACATAGAAGAGAGAAGTTGTGCAAGAAAGACATGATAAAGACTTTTATCTTATAAATCATTTTCTAAAGGAGAAGTTCGAGATATGAGTGTTTTTTCAAGTCATTTTCCAAAGGAGGAATATAGAGAGTGGGGGTGAATTTGCACAAAACAAGCACTAGCACATTTGCATCTGTTATCCAAGTTTAGAAATTGTATTTTATGGCATTATGTAAGTTATGTCGTGGCTTATATAAGAGTGTTTCTACATTATATTTGATTTATCAATTTACTTCTATTTTTTATATTATTTATTCCAAAATTATATAGACCTCTTCCAAGTAGAGTGACTGCATTTATTTTAAATCATGTGTTACCTTAGTAATTACTCAAATGGGCTTCTTATAGACTAGATGTCTATAAGAAATTTCTCCATATAGTTTTAATTGTTACACTTTGATATAATAATAATAACAGTAATAGTAATAGTAATAATAATATGGCTCTCTTTGCATACATAGAACATATGGGTTGTACCACATTGACTAGGTTTGTAAGTTTATTATTTTATGTGTTTCATGTGGCTTACACTAAAGTAATTAGGTTACCAAGATTATTAATTTTATTTGTTTTTAATTTTTTGGAAGTGAGTAATTTTATGGTTGAAAATTATGCTACATTGTGTATAACACTATGTTGTTCTTTCACTCAAACGTGGTAGAACATCAATACCCCCCAGGAGACGATGGACCGCAAGTTGGCAGCTCTGCTAGAACCATTATCAAGACAACGGACTCCTCAACATTGTCTATTATGCTCTCACAGTTGTGCATGCACCCCTATCGTACCAGTTCCTCCTTGTGATGTTGGCATCAGTGGTCAATTTGGTGTATAATTTGGCAATCTAGTTATGGTTTTGGTTACTCTTTTATTTCGAGTTTATGTAGTCTTCAAGCTAGCTTTTAACCTAGAACAACAATGTAGCCTTTATGATACTCTTAGACAGCTTGATTATGGCCCTCATGGAAGAATTTTAAGTTTTGGGGGGCCTTAGTGTTGGTGCTAGTTTCCATTTTTTGGCAGTCCATGCACTAGATTAACTGATATGTATTTGGCTCTCAGTTTTTGAAGGAAATACAAATCTTTTAATTTACTAAAAAAACACTATGTTATTCTTATATAAATATAAAAAACTAACATGGGTTTGTTCTTATTACATACAATAGTTAGAGTCAACTTAGATGTCAATCCAATAAGTAAAAATTATGATTAAAGTCAAAATTAATATTAATAAGGATTCAATATTAGATTGATTTTGTTAAAAATTAAATAAAATACGAATTATAACTAGAGTTAAAAATAAAAGTATTATTAAAGTTAAAAGTTAAAAGTTAAAGTTTTTTTTTAAGTAAAATATGTGTATTACCTTAATAATGTCAAAACCATACATATATATGGTCCCTAACACGTGGCCTTCCAAGTGTGGAAATCGGGCTAGTATCAGGGCCGTATGCCATTGTCTAACAAAGGCCAAAAGTACATAGTTGATAGAGCTTATTATCAAAACTAGGACCTGCCATCCAAAATGTTTGCTACCTATCTTGTCCAAAAAGATCTTGAAACTAAAAAAGTACATCAAACAAAATCGCATTCCTGGATTATGTTGGTTGCCTCCATTTTCGGGGTGAGTGCGCTAGGGTGCAGTGAAAGGATTAGGTTGACGGCAAGCTGGGCAACGTCGACTATTGTAAGAGCCAGAGAGAGTGTCCATGAAAGCGTCCAAGTGTTGATTGAGAAGTTCCACGTCAAAGAGTAATTCAACCACATCTCGTCTAAGTTCAAACACCAATTGGAGTTGTTCATCAAGGAGTCCATGCAAAGGAGGGGCCTCATCTGGCTAATGTGAAATCAGAATATCCTCCAGAGCTTGAAAGGAATCATTCCGATCTGTGAAATCAGAATATCCTCCAGAGCTTGAAAGGAATCATGTGTTGGCTCTACGTCATTATCCACTGGATCATATTGCTCATTAGGTGAGTCCCTATGAATATCAACATCCCTGACTCTGTTGGGTGGAGACAGAGGGTCGGGGGAAGGAGGAAAGGAAACCAAGAGATGGGGTTTAGGAGGTGATTCCATGCATGATTCTTCCTCCACTATGACAGGCCCCCAATCTTCTAACGAGGCAAGAGAGTCGACGATGGGATCATCATTAGGAGGAGGGGCCGAAGAGCCAGAGGAAGAGCGAGTGTGAGAAGGAGGGTGGGGGGATGCCCACGACTGGCTAAAAAATTGTAGTAGGCAGGGCCTCTGCAAGACCATCCTCGTTCTAGAGGCATGATGCAAAGGGAAAGACTGCAGAAAAAGTTAAGGGCCTGTGCAGAGTTAAATACCAACAGAACAAAGGCCAAGAACAGAGATAAAAGAGAAGTCATGACAGAAGAAATAGAGCGGAAATGGGAAGTAATACTATTACCGTGCCTGGAGTCCTCCATTAATGTTGAATTAACCACCTTTCCTTCTGCATCACGCAAGCCATCCACTGCAGCCATTGAAAGGATCGTGAGCATTAATTCCCACCTTGTGAGAACACCAATGAACCAGAATGCCATCGCACGGAACCCCCTCGAGAGCGCACTGAGAATTGAGGCGGCGGCCAAATGCATTGTCTTAAATTGCATACTTATACACATGTCACCCCATCCGGGGTGTAAAAATTGAAGGACATAGGGGTGGGCTTTGATCCACTTATGTGTGCACGGGTCACGGTCACGATACCATTTAATATAGTATCTCTGGGTGCAACCACACGTTCAACCACTACCTCAAGGTGCCCCCATGGCTTTAGGTAAGGCCCTCACGGGAATTGAACCTTGCCCAACGGTGAAGTACAAAGTTAAAGTTAAAATAAAAATGAAGCATGAATTAAAATCAAAATATAAAATTTAGGTGGAACTTCTTAATTATAAAAATTGTTTCTAGTTAATGACATATTAATAAAAACTTGAGATTGGGTTTTCTATTCACAAATTATTCATGTTGAAGGTGATGGATCGCACTAGTTTGGTTTGAAACATTTAAAATAAAAATGGATGCAGTATATTTGGAAGATTCCTTAAATATAGTGTCAATATTTACACACACAAAAAAATTATAATGTATTACACTAGATTTGAAACTATACTACATATGTTTGCTTCAAAAAGCAACAAAACATTCCTTTCACACATTTGGCCAATTTTTGTTCACACGTTTTCTTCTTTCAAGGAGGTTAGATATTGAATTAAGTTTTTAGAACACAGAGTGTCAACTAGGAGATCTCCATATGGCTTCTCACAATAGTCATTGCATCAACATGCCTTTTCATCTTTAAGAACAGTGGTTAGTTTATTTCTTATGCTACTACAATAAAACACCATACAAACTAGTATTTTGGTGTGCTAGATGTTTCTACAAAGGATTTCCAAAAATAATGACCTCTAAACTTTGGTGATGTTGTTTTATTACGGTAGTGTTTAGGTAATGATTATGGTAATGATGGCGCTTTCTCTTGATAATATCTAGGTAAATATACTTGTGGTGTAGATTATAGGTTAATAATTGCAAGGTAGAGTTTTGAAAATTACTAAGCCTATAAGTTGGGTACAATTTGTGCTCCAAAACAATGAAGGGGAACTTGGGCCCCAATGACCCAATGCCAATCACTAGTATCATGGGAGTAAGTGTTTGAGACTTGTTCAACTCATCAACTCAATTCTCATGGCATAAAGCACTTGTAAAAACATATCTACAAGGCAACTAGAAAACTTAAGATTGACTAACCTAATAGTCAAGACACTTGGCTATGGAAGTTGGTGTAGCATGGCATGCTTGGTTGAGGTAGTTTCAACCTTTTCTCTTATTCTAGAGAAAAGGGAGTTCATATGAATATTTAGGAGGATAGAGAGAGGCGTTGGACATGACCTTCAAAATGGAGATAAGAGTTGAGAGATTGTACTACATTTTAGAGGAATGTGGCCTTAATAAGTTAGGGAGTTATTCAATTATGAGAATAACCTATTCAACGACATTCTAATATTTTCTACTACATGGTTGAGGAAAGTATGGGAAACTATTGATTTAGAGGAACTAATAACCTTTTGAGGTTGTTGTGGGGGATGGTGTTCCTGCAAAGGGTCAAATTGTTACAAAAATAGGTGTCTAAGATGGAAGGATACGCAAGCTATCCTCACCATAAAGGAATTTTATGAGGATATCTCTAGAAATATACAAGTATTGTAAACTCAATTCCAAGTGTAACGGAAATGGATCTAGTTGAAACATGCTAGGCCTAGACAAAATCCAATTCAATAGAGTTGCCTGTATAAAATGTTATTCTTGGAAGGCCATAGAGATATGGACTAATTGAGGGGGCGCTTTATCTCCGATATGGTTAAGAGAATGATGTTGTGAACCAAATCACTATTGAGATGGTTGGAAACTTTTGATATGGAAAGTTAGCATAAAGAAAATTCAGATGCAAAGTTTCATATAAATGATTTCCTACTCCACGATATCTATTGGAAGTTGTGTTAGATGTTGGACATAACTTATAAGTGGTTGGCCCAAATTTCTTGCAAAACAATGATATATGCAATTTGTAAACTACGAATAAAGCTTGATTTGAGAAGTTTGTGCCACCTTGGATAAAGTATGAGAGAAAATCAACATTAAAGTAACATTAGGAATTGAGCATAGATCTATCGCATGTGAGTTTATTCATTGGGCCTCATAGATTATTTGGGTTTTCCAACAAATTTCTTCTAATCATTGCATTACTTTTGTCAAGTATTATTCCATTAAACTTCAAAAAAATGGTGGGACCCGATATATGATTGTAGCTCCTATATTCTAGGACTTCTTGTGGGTTAATGTCTCTATTGGTTTACCCACTTGAATCATTTATGAATAGTGTGTCGATCATAAATATTGAGATATGGTGGTAATAAGGGTTCAGTGTCAAATTTCTAGACATGTTTGAATAGATGGAAATCTCATTATTACAAGGCAAGCAAGAATTGGCCATTTAGTGGGAAAGAAAATCCAACATGGTAAAATAAATTCCAGCAACATAATATCCTTGTTAAATAGAGGCTTTCCTTATAATTTTTGTTCTTGTTAATGTTTGGAAGAAGAGTACTAAGAACAATAGTATATCGAATGAGAAGATGAGGGTTCATCTCACTTGGATGTTGTTTGAGCTAGGGTTGATCCATTCACTAATCTCTTGCTTGTTGACCACTTCAAGTCATTCCCATTTTTCAACAAGATCTAGCAAAGAATTATCAAATTTATGGACTAAGACTGCTCCCGGACAACTCTTGTAAACTTAGAGGAGAACTAACTTAACCATATCCACTAAACTTTAGCAAGACATGGAGTGGATTAACAATAATGTCAACACTCCCCTCAAGCAACGGCTTGACCTCTACGTCAGTTTCTACGTTAGTTTAAGATGGACACCACCAACTCTTTGCATCCACAATTGAAAGAGCAAGTGAAGAACCAAGGAACATATAGAGAATAAAGACCCTTCAAATTTAAGCTCTTGCTGCTACGTGTTTCCAAACCTAGTCATGTCATAATTTTCCTATTATAAGGTGTATGTAAAGAGTTATTATCGAAACCCTGTAATTTTGTATTCTCAATATTTATATCAATAAATTTTAATTTTGCAGAAAATTACTAATGTGTGCACACTCAATTCAAGAGGTACCATCTTAGCACTATAGTTAGGGTGGCCTTGTGTGGAACTCTTATGCATTTACAACATTATTTACTACCCCACAAGGTCGTAAATATTTGCATACAATGAAATCACTGGAAAATAGTCAAGAACATCATCCAAAACGCATAATAAGAGAGAACTAAAATAGAAATGGTAATGAATTTACATGATTGGCTTATCAGATTTACAACCTATCATAAGGTAATGAATTTACATGATTTTCTTATAAGCTTTACAAGCTATCATAAATAGAACTAGGGCCAATATATATGTATGTAAATTTTTTCAACCTTGCATGTTTTGGGTTGGTTATACATGACTTAGGTTTCCGATTTGATGTGCTTATGTAATAATCAATTTTAATAAGGGCTGTGATATGAGAAGGGGCTCAAGGATAATGAATAAAGGATATTGGAAAACAGAATTTTCATTGTACAATAATTGCACCAAGAAAAGCATGGTGCTCTTACCGCATGGTGGAAGAGATCTTTGTGTCCATGTGTAATAAAATAAAATGAAAACAATGACGTGTATTTTTTTTAATTACTATAATCTCTAAAAAAAAATGAAAGATCTGACTTTTTATTTCTTTTAATTAACTACCATAACATATAAAAAAAAACATGGATCCATATTAACCCTAAATCTTTTAAGTTTGGATTTTTATCCCTTCATGCTTAATAGATCTGGGATTAAGATGGATTTATGTCAGTTTACTTTTTTGCTACTCACTATGTTATGAAAATTTTCATCTAGAGATCATGTTGGGTGCAGGGTTTACACAACAGCAACTAATCTTTAACATGCATACCAAGATAACTGAGCCTTGCCTACACTGGTAAAATCTCCATGATATAAATTGAAGATTAAAACAAAATGACAAGAGAAAACCTTTAGCCTGATAGCTTTGCTTTTCACAAATGTCCAATATCAAACTTAAATAAACTAAATGGCCTCCCTCCTATTTACCCCTCAATATATACAAAAGATGCAGACAGGTTACCATAAATAAATGAGAGGTTGCTGTGATAACATGATTAATGATTTGACTTTTAACTAAAGAGGTTCATATATTGCACCAAGAGAAGCAAGGTGCTCCTACAGTGCATGGTGGAAGAGATCAAAACAAAGACGTCTACTTTTTTTAAATTACTATAAATTATGTCAAAAAATTGGAAGAGCTGATCTTTTATTTCTTTTAATTGATTACCATAACATAAGAAAAATAAACTAGCATAGATCCATCTTAACTCTAGATTTTTTAGACTAGGTTTTTTATCCCTCAATGTTTAATAGATCTGAGGTTGAGATGGATCTATGCCATATTACTTTTTTCCTAATCACTATGTTATGAAATTTTTTCATCTAGAGGACATGTTGGGTGTAAACTTTACACAACAGTAACTAAGCCTCAATATGCATCCCATGAGATATGAACCTTGCCTAGACTGATAAATCTTCATGATATGAATTGAAGATTAAAAGAAAATGACAAGGGCAGGCATTTAGCCTGACATCTTTGCCTTTCAGAAATGCCCAATATCAAACTTAAATAAACTGAATAGCCTCCCTCCTATTTACTCCTTCCCAATATATACAAAAGATCCATACAGGTTACCATAAATAAATGAAAGGTTGTTGTCATAACCTGATTAATGATTCGACTTTTAACTAAAGATGTTCATATACTACTGCATCAACAACCTTGCTTGGAATGGATTTTTCATGTTCGTCATAGAAGTCCCTCTCTGCTAATGACACTGATCTTCTTTGGACTATCCAGACTTGATTCTCCTGAGAATGTTATATGCGAGATCTTGGATTACCGTTATTTGGTGGTGCATGGTAGGAGTAGACACCCTTCCCGCTCTTCCGACCAAGGTACCCTGCATCAACATACTGCACAAGCAGTGGGCATGGAGAATATTTGCTTTCTCCAAGCCCATGATGGAGAATCTTCATGATTGAGAGGCAAACATCTAACCCAATGAAGTCTGCAAGTTCTAGGGGTCCCATGGGGTGGCTTGTACCCAACTTCATGCCACAATCAATGTCTTCTTTCGTCGCCACACCCGTATAAAGTGTGTAAAATGCTTCATTGATCATTGGCATAAGAATACGATTTACAATGAATCCAGGATAGTCTTGCGAACATATGACTGTCTTTCCAAACCTGCAAAACTTTTCAAATCGGTGACTCCTGTGGAATATGATGCTTCCTCAGTTCATCCTTTTCTGCAATCTAATATGTGATGGATGATTAAAAGGTAACTAAACACACAGTTTATGACAAAAATTAGTAAATATAAGCAAAGGCAGTTCCCCATAGGAGAAGACAAACATTGCATTTAACTTCTTTTCTTCTAAGGAATTGCTGTACTAACTGGAGATAACAAGGAACTAAGTCCATGGATGATAGAAATTTTCATGTGAAGATAAGCAGACAAAGTATGTAGACTGTCTCTGGTGACTTTCAGTTCTTCCTTGATGATTGTTTCGTTCAAATTCCAGAGTGTGTATTGAGATGAAAAAACTGGGAAGCCACACAGTTCTCATACAAGCAGTGATATAGGTGTGTATACATATCACCCATGTGAGGAAACTAGAATGAGAAATTAGAACATAACTAAAGCCCACATAGTGGCAGGAGCTTGGCAGAACATCATGTGATAGTACTAATATTTTACAGAAGAAAATGAGGAACGGCATGGGACTCAAGGTGAAGTTCAGGGTGACTTCTTCATAGTCTCTTACTGAAACATTGTAGGCTGAGTTTATCTAGTCATGGATTTGAGTGGCTGGGGTATGGTCCATTACTTATAGCAACCAGTAGAGGTCTTCACTAGGAATCTTTACTTCATGGCTCGACTTCAATCACGTTTAGACCCTACACAATCACTCATTTATGTATCATTTTCAAGTTGAACAAGATATCTCCTTTTTTAAGCTCACATAATTCAGACATAGAATAAGCATTCTATGTTCACCATTTTTTGTACTGACAAATTTCTGAGATGGAAGTGCATTCTATGTATTATACTTGAAGTTTAATCAAACTTGTTAAGTGTCATGACTTAGTGCATAGGTTCATAGTTGTTACAAGATTGGCCATGAAAATGGTGACCAGAAAAGAAAAAAAATACTACCTGTACAATACCAAGAAAGCAAATATTTCTTGTGATATTCTTGCTTCTAAATATTTCTCAAGCTATTTTCTCACTTAGAGAGCGATGCCTGGCTCCCAATATTGTCAAACATGCATGCTTTCAAATGAAAAAAAATAGGGCAAAAGGACAATGAAATTTATAGTAGCACCTTTCTACAAATTATGTTCATCAACAGATTGTTCATGAACAAAGAAGACAGCACTGACCTCCAAGTGAGATCAGAATTTAACATATATCATTCGATCAAGCTGATTAGGGCAAGAAGCTAAGTGTCACCTTTCAGCCAAGGCTTTGATAGTTGCAAAGACTCCATCTGATGTTGCTGATCCTCGAACAATTTCAACTAGCTTCATGATAGGTGGGGGGTTCATGAAATGCATACCAATCACCTGTTNCANATAGGTGGGGGGTTCATGAAATGCATACCAATCACCTGTAAAAAGACCACATGCAGTCTGCATTAATCTTCACATATAGATTTGCTCAATTTTTCTCAGATTCTATCAAACCTGCACGGCTTAAGCTATCAGAAATACATTTTTAGGTGAATTTGGTCTCACAGAAGACACTCATCCATGGACCCTCAGGCCACAGAAATCATCTTTCAAAAATATATGATTAATCGATTCTTAAGAGTTTACCAATGTACATGCACAATGCAGCCCATTCACACTAGCATAGCTTCTGTGAATTCACATGACAAGCTTCCATGAAATCTGAACTAACCCTATCATCCTGGTTTCTCACTAGCATCCTCAAAAACATTCCCTTCGTCAATGGTCATATACTAAACTTAACAAAGATCTGAAACCAAGTAGTCTGAGCTTTAAATCTGCTTCTTTTCAGGGCATTGTCAATTATTATTACCAATTTACTTGATCCCAGAGAAAGATGTAGGTTATATATCCTCTATTCGATCTACCAATAACATTAAAAGAATATGGAGAGATTAAATTCCAATCAAAGCACCATTAAAGATCAACACATACCTTCTGGCTGTTAGAGGCTCTGAAAAAGATCGTATTCTGTATAGTGAGAGGGCCAAGTGTTGTGGGAGGATTTTCAATAGAACGTTGCCCACCGAATTTGACCTTAGATAAGTCAACCTCAAAAAGGCAGAGCCAATGGGAACCCCTTAGTCCGCCATGAAAAGTCAGGTCTTCATTGCCAATGAAAATGCATATCATTTCAGAACAAGAAGTTATACAGAAAAGATATCATGATCCGATTGCCCCAGGCTTAAAGTGATTTAGGATATAGTGATACATTAGCTGCAAAATTCTATTTCAAAAAAAAGATACTAAGGCCAGTTATAATGTCATGGAAGGGAGCCCGATTCCAGAAGATACAAACAAAAATAAAAGGAAAGAGTCAATTACCAATGTGCTTTAAATCTATTTATGGAAAATAGAAATTAGTTATCTTAATTATATAAAGATTTCCCACGGGAATGTGGTCTAGCAGCAAGCAGCAAGGTGATCAGGCTTGTGTTAATGCTAAGACCTGGGTTCAAATTCCTCAAGTGTGAATGAGGCCAAAGTGCAAATTCTGAATGATTTGACAACATAAAAACACCCCTCATAACATGGAAGCTCATGTTAACCAAAAACACAGCTGTAAATCATATATGCAGTATTTTGAAAAAAATTACATAAAATTCTCAAGGATGAAACATCCTCGAGTTGGATTAAATGTAATGGAGAGAGTAAACATGGAACCAAATCCATGGAGAAGTTAAGGATTGTGTTTCCACTATGCTCCACTTCATTCAAGCAATCAAAGTTGTTCTTCAACAGGGCATTTAAAGATCAATCATTGATAGGGACAATTGAGACAGGCAAAAAGCAAGAGAGAAACTCGGAGAGAGAAACGCTGACAGACATTTCAAATTCTTCTCAAGTTTTAAATTTGCCTACATAACAATTTTTATAACAAATTTTGGTAACTAAAGAATACAAACTGCTTGAAAGTTGAAAACTACCTATCCAACTAATTACCAACTACCTTGGCATGTGTTCCCCCTCATGAAGGTGTAATTAATTATTAACTAAGGGTCTCTCTGGACAAAAAATAACTACCAGACTTGGTCCTCCATTCTCTCTCAATAGACACCTTCACTAGATCGGGACCACATGAACCCTCAAACTTTGAACCTGTAATTCGTCAAACTTCTTGCACACGGGCTCATGTCCATGCTTAGATACCATGTAGAATTTTTAGGAAAAGATGCAACGAGAGAGAGAGAGAGGAGTATTAATCAACTTTAATAAATTGAAGCCATTGATATGACATGTTTGATGCACTTTTATCCATGTGCTAGGTGGTTAGAGTCCACTAATGGTGTTAGTAAATGACATCAATGACCACAAAGTCAAGATTAACCACAATAACACCAACAATGACAACAGCCCAACAAGAATATAGCATAATACAGGAAGGAGGGAAGACAAGGAAGAGTGCAAAAGTACTCAACTTTGCCACCGTGAAAAACGAAATAGAAGCTTGTATTGGGATGATGGAGGCTCAAACAACCTGCCCACTTGGAGAAGCCAACCCAACAAAGTCACATCAACAGTAATCACAATTACAATGGAACTAGGATATGTATAGCTTGGTTTTCTTCAAGTTGTTATACGTTATTGTTTTTTTTGTCTGACACTAGTAGCAAAACCAACAACATATTTTGTATGGCGATTATCTAAATTTTAGGAACAAGAGCCCTTTAGGCCACAAGACTACCAAAAGACCCCCTGCCTAAATACATGTAACAGGAAGTATTTTTGCATCAATAATGTAACAATGTTGTAACCCTAATACAAAAACATTTTTACGACCAAAAAAGGACTTTTGTGAGATGTCATCAAGACAATCTTCATTATTGCAGTAAACAACTTCAACTCCTTTGTTTTGCACCTACTCACTGAAGGAGAGGCAATGGATTTAAATGTACTTGGTCCTTGCATGAAAGACTGGATTCTTTGTGAGTTAAATTGCACTCTCATTATCATTGTAGAGGGGTGTTTCTTGAATTTGTTGAAGGTTTCTTTCACCTATAACCCTCCTTAGCCATCCTTCTTAACATGTTGCAATACTTATTCCTCTGTCAAGTAGTCAGGTGCCCATTACTAAATTTCTCTCTTCGTCTTTGGATGTTAGGAGAGCTTCTATTGATAGCACCCAAGCTCCCCCCAAGTTTACCCAGCCCGGTCTACTTAGTCCCAAACATTCCCCCAAAGGACATTATTAGACTTTGCAGTAGTATATTCATGGTGATCAATGATGACAAAGATGGATCCTCTTCCACCTCTACAGCTTTTGGTGTAAAGTAGTGGCTCCCTTCTTTTCTCCTCCTTTTGCATAACGATTTATCTATCTTTAGTTCTTGTGAGGATTTACCCTCTCGATTAACCCCTTTTTACTCTACTTTTATTTTGCTCTTTTGGAACATGGACAGAAGTTTTAACCCCGTACACTTTGAGGTGACTCATGTGGTTCTTACCAAGGCTGTTGGGAGCGCGGAGCGGGAGCGGGAAGCGGGAGCGGGAGGGGGGGGGGGGGGGGGGGGGGGGGGGGGCGCTCCCCCGCAGCCTAGGTTCTTACCACTAAATGCTTCTTCAAATATGATAGTTTCTGCCATTTTTATTGGAATTCTATTTAGTAGATAAATTGTTACATGCACTGCAACCCAAAAATCATTGGTTAGAATCGTGTAAGCATACTTCTTGTCATCTCCACGGGTTTTAGGTTCCTCCTCTTTATAACATCATTCTCTTGAGGAGTATAAAAGCAAGTTAATTGTTTGTGGATGCCATGAGATATCCAATATCTATATAATTCTTTTGGTATGTATTCAACTCCATTATTTGTACTAACTTATAAGATTTTTTTTTCTTGTTCCCACTTTACTTTTCCACCATAATCCAAAATTATTTAAAACTTTGAAGTACCTCTCACTTGTTCTTCATAAAGTAAACCCATACTTTCTTAGAGAAAGCATCAACAAATATCATAAAATTCTTTGAAGTTTGTACCTTCCATTATGTCAATCTCATACAGCCACACAAATCATTGATTACTGAACCTAGTTGTCTGCTTATCTCCATGCACCTTCACTAGCAAACTTTTCCACATGTTGCTTACCTAACACTGGCTTCAGATGTTCGCATGGATATATAGGTTGTTTCTAACTAGATATGAGGCAACTCATGAGCCATATTCAATTTTGTCGAGAATATTAAGGTGGCCAAATCTCTAATGACAAAGATGACTTCTGGCTTTTGCCTTCAGAACTTGCTAGCGTTTTTAAAACCTGTATAAACCACCTTCTTTACGTATAGTTGAATGCTTGTGTATAACCATTTTCATCAGGTCTACACAAGTCTTCTACTGTGTCACATGAATTTGCCTACATGTTGGCTTTGTAATGGTTGCATTTTGATCTGAATGATCTTTGATCTGTGCAATTTGAGTGTGTGCTCTTTCGTAGGGGTCGTAGGGTTTTTCTACAACATTGTCGACTTCACGATTGTTCTTTTGCAACGTCTCTCCTTCGCAGGAATCTCTACTCTACTCGAGTATCGCAACTTGCTCTACACGGGGGTCGCATTCTAGGTATTTAGTCTATTCATAAGCTTATTCCTCAATATGGGCTACATTTCATTCACGGTGGGGCAAGTGTCGTGCATATGGGAATGGCAGTTGTGTTTGGCGTGCTATTGTGAGATTTTTCTCTGCAACTCCAAGCTTTGTGGGTACAACAATTCTCCGTGTTTGCTGTGAATAATCATACCTTGCCTTTTGATTCTCGAGTTCCGCACAAACTTTCTCAGTTCTTAGGTATTTCAGATCAGAGAAACAAACAAAAGGAGAAAGTATCCTTTAGTTAATTAAGGTGTCATCGATGTATCAACAGGGTTGTTTGTTATACACCATGTAGCAAGCTATCCAACTACTTCTCTAACTTGCCTATAACTAGCACAGCCACATAATTGTGGTTGATGAACATCGATAAGCATATCACTTTCAAACCCTAATTAGGGTTTATGCTAGAATTAGGGTTTGTAAATGAAATATGCCTATTGGCGTTCATCAGCCACAATTATGTGGCTATGCTAGTTCGGTACATGTCCTCTTTCTGCCGATCCTTTTCCAAATGGTTCCTTCAAGTATTTGCAATTATTTACCCTTATGGAATGTAAGTTTGATGGAGCCTCGTTACCAAGGATGAATGCAAATTAAAAAAAAAACACATGATACCTATGAATATATCACAAACAAAAATCTAGACAACCCATCAAGAAAACCATGAAAAAAATGAAACACCTATCAATAAAATTTATCGGAGAAATCACCATTTATATCTTCTTCTTCTCGGCCTTGCTTGATGTATATCCTATCCAACCTAGTGGTCACAGTTTGCATTATAAGTTCAGGATTTGGATTGATTGTGCACTTCCCAATCATAACCCTTACTAGTGTCGAATCCTGGTTAAGA
>CBVK0100306354.1:0-14616 GCA_900067695.1 Picea abies | reverse complement strand
CACTGGTTAAGCACAGGACAGCTGAGAAGGGAGGGGCTGCACGAGCGTCATTGATCTGGGTGCCTCGATCGTGGTCGTCGGGAAGCTACATACGTGATTCCGGACCCCCCCTCCGCTTAAAGGTAGAAAANNNGGCTTAAAGGTAGAAAGGAAAGAGGGGTCCGGAATTCAACGCGTGCTGTTGATCCAGGCGCACGAATCTGGACCGCTCGGACTTTCTCATTGCTTACCATGGGCGCATTATCGCCCAAAACTTAGGACAAATGGGTTTTTAACCCCTTCTTTTTCTATCTAATACCCTCAACAAGAAATATTGCTAACAAAACCCAAAAAGACCCTTCCCATTTCCACGTTACTCGTTATGCACATTTTTCCTTTTTGATACTTAACCTATTTCTTGAATGTGGATGAAGGAGTCCCCTCATATCTCTCCTTCCATCCTTGACATCCCACATCCCTCATTTTTGCGATCACCATAATGCATTCTTCATTCATCACTTTACACCTCCATACGTAACCATTTTTCCATATACCATGAAATGATATCACCATTGTCGATGACATTTATTTCCCATTTCCACATCAGTTGCCACTCGTATGAATTGAATGCCATTGTTAAGTGGCATTATTTTTGTAAAATCTCCTCCATAAATCTAAAATCATACCTTGCAATCGGAAACTTCGAATTAGGAGTTACAAAATTTGATAATCAAGGCAATATGTGGTAAAATTAAATAAGAAATTAAAAGTCCCACTGTAAAAACATTGTATTGACAAAAGCGCCACCTATTCATAAAAAAATGGTCTTTGTAAGATATGTTAAGTAAACAGAAAGAATTATATTATGGTGACACTGTCAACACCTTGGGATGACAAGATCACTAGTTTCAGCAGTCACAAGCCTACAAGTGGTACTCAACTCTACCATCCAAAGAAAAGAATTTGAACAAGGTTTGGACCTCGAGTATTTCATTGGTTGGTTGCATGTCGGAAGTAGATGATTTCAAAGAGTTGGCCCTATGGTGCACTGAAAAATTCAAGACTAAGAGAAGAATTATCCAGATACAAGGAAAACCATTGATCGCTTTAGCACTTTCATTTTTTAGAATAATTTTGAGACTTCTTGACCCTACTCTAACATTCAAAAATGTCGAAGCCAATGATTTTCTTAAAGCTCACAGTGGAGGAATGGAGTTCCTTGAAAGTTTTCTTACAAGCCCAACTAGCGACACTAGTGCTACACAGGTTGAGGTATGCTCTTTAAAATACCCACATAAAGAATTTTCTTGAATAATTGGACACGAGTCCATGGAATTTGTGACCAAGTGTATTGTATACATTCTCTATCATTCAATTCATGAAAATGCAAAAATTGACTAGGCCCAAATTATTACAAATGAGATTTTGTTTTAGTTGGGAAGCCTTAGGAACACCCAAAATTTTACATGACTTCCTATCTAGTTTATGCTATAGTTTATTGCCATATTTTTTAGGAATTTCATAGAGCTAAGAGTGTATACTTCAAGAAGGATCCAATTTCATTTTGGTATCCAATGTTATGGAGGCACAAGGCCACATACAATTTCTATGAAGTGGAATATGATTTTTTTTCCTCTTTTAAGAAGATGATTCATAATCCCACCATGTTTCGACTATAATTAGAAGTTACATCCTTTTTTTTAGAGAAAGGAGTTCTTGAATCCATGGAAGAGTTCAGTTTTATTAGAATTTATGGATTTTAGGGGAAACCATCTCTACTAGCATTTTATATTTCTAATAGACTTTTCATTGTTGAAGTATGAAAATGGTACAAATATTGGGTGCATTTATTCAATGAGAAAAGAAAAAAATAATTTATCGCGTTCTTGTGGAAAGTTGGAAAAATGTGTGTGAAGAAGATTTCTCATTTAGATGAATATACAACTCAATTTGACCAGTTTAGTTTAAAATAGGTTCAAGAAATTTAGGGATTTGGCCCTAAGGATTTGTTTTCGGAACACATGTTTTCAATTGGATATGGATCATCTTTTAGTAAGTCTATGCAATTAGAAGAGGGAGGGGGAGAAAATCAAAATCCTCCTGAAGCATCTCTTGAAATCACCCTAGATGATATTGAGGCATTGGCCAATAAAAATGAATATTATAAGAAATGGGGTCGAGAAGAAAAAGTAAAAACCCAGGTTCACCTAATGTGTCACAAAAGAGCACCTCAGTAAAAACAAAACCCAAAAATAGCATTCAAGAATAGAGAAGGTATTCCACTAGAAATTCAGATGATGGTGGAGATAAAGACCCTCCCAGAATGACAATTGAAAAATCACATACTTTCCACATATCTATCAAAATAAAAAGGGAAGTCCAAAATGATGGAAAATAAGTACCTGAAACTGAAGTGAGTCCCAAAGACATGGAGGTTTATGACATGATAGAAGAGCTCAGTTGGGATAAATAGTGGATGATTGAAAGTAAGGTTATAACTGAAGAATTGGCTTCCCAAGTGTTATCGGACTAATCGGTAGGTGTGGACACTAACGGATCTCCCTAGATCCACATGGATCTAGAACGAAACAGGACATGACATGACTCTTTCCCTAAGTTACGACCATTGAATTAGCTAGTAAGGAGGAACACGTGACATACCTTTGTATCGCTTCCTTAGGTCTCTATTGCTCCCACTTCACTCCGGTGCTCTCGTGAAGTCAAGACCAAGACAACACAAACCAACCAAAGTGAAGATAGAAAAATGTATTCAATTGTCAACCTATGCGTATGATCAAGGAATTACACAATAAAGTAAGAATGAATTTATGGGAAAGGGACATGCCGCTGTATCATATTAATTGAAAGTAGAAGATACAACCTGATTTCCTTGATGTCATAAGCTTCCTTTTGATGACTCTTGGTTCCAACACACACACTTGCTCTGTCATTGCATGAAGAAGATCCAATTCCTCTTGATAGACCTACTAGAGTCTCCAAGCTTCTGTTCAAGCGGGGTTCTTCACACAATTCTTTCAACAATTCTTCAATTAATCTTGCTTAACCTTTTCCATGAGAATCTTTTCAATAAATAGGAGAGGGTGAGATGGTTACATGGATGAGAATGATCCCACCAAATCAAAGAAGCCAGTAAAATGACAACCATACGAATGCCAACTCATTTTCTAGAAGATTCCTTTCTAGAACCCTCGAGACTTCTTCTCTTTTCCAAGATTAAAAACAAGTTTGCACCCTGTGTATAGAGAAACCTATGAGAAGTTTTCACCCTAGATGAAGGTGGCCTGCGAGAATGGGTCATTCTCGCACCCTAGGACATACTCAGCCTGCAAACTCACTTTGAAAATATGTTTTCTGGAAGGAGATAAATGCCATTTTTCTTAGGAGAAAGTTCTTGTTGGGAGCCCAGGTACACCCTTGTCAATACATCACCAAGATGACCAAAATCATGTGCAACAGAATGCCCCCCAACGTATGAGGCCAGAATCAGTGATAGCCGAAATACTTTTTAAATTGCGTGTGTGTGTCGGAAACCAAGAGCGCACCTAATTAGAAACCTACAAACAACCAAGCATCTGCAGAATATCATACTAGCTCCGAGGTAGGCATTCCCATACTCAGATCACAGACAGATGACATCATAAACATAGTTCATGGCCACCAATCATACACCATGGATCCATGCTGTCAAAATATCGCATAGCCACCAAGAATACACTGTGGATCCATGCGAGAAGATTCAAATTAAGACGACATAGCCACGAGACATACAAAGTAGATCTATGTGTCAGCAAATCATACATATTCCATCGCAACCTAGATCAAAGAGATGAGACCTATGGTCTTCAATCCCGTCACCTAAAAGTACGAATCTAACCATGTGATTACATGTGCTGAAGTCGAACATGGTAGAAACCACTTGATTACCGGTCATTGATGAAACCATTAACAAGTGTGAGGGAAATCACCATTAATGTCAATGACTCCCAAGGTACACTAGTACAATCCACCAAATGTGAATAAATGAGTTGAGGTTGAACATTCGGCAGAATCTCCCGATCAGGGGTCAATGATGAAAACCCACTGTCGAAAGCGAGGAAACCTGCCATTGAGGCATGCAAGTTCCAAGGTACCAAATAATTTCTAAGTCTTGTTTCCAGATAATGAGCTGGAGTCGATGAAACAAAACTCGTCACAGGAGGGCCTTGATGTATCCCCCATCAATGACACAGAATGAGTAATAGATTTTTAAGGCGGAACATCGTATGATGTAAGTTGAACTAGACACAGGGAAGGCTGACACAAAGAGAATGGACAACTGCATATGGTTGACTTAATAGAGGTTTCAGATGGACTTCTCTTGAACATATGAATGACACGACCAATGATTTGGCAGCACTGACTCAGAGACGACTCAGGATATGACCTTGTAGCAAATCAAATGAGAGACAAATGGATTTCCCAAACCAGCTTCAAATAATGAATAAGGGGTGTCATGTTCAAGAGCGACACTTACTGCCAATAATATGAATACGAAAACACATCCCTTTCCCAAATTCCCCCCCACCATTTCTGGTGAGTACCTCTTTATTTTTATGCAAGTTTGAGGAGGATAACATATGATTGTTGATGTAATCTCATCCTTCGGATGAGTTCTTTGGAGTATGTTTAACGAACCCTAGGAAGGAGTGGTTCGGTTCCATTACGAGTCTTTCGATGTTTGTTTAACGAGTCCAAAGATAGGAAACTCAAAGGTTTTTCATGATTATAGAGTTTAGAAAAGCACTCAAAAGAGAACTCGCTCGGTTCCTTTTTCATAAAATAGTCTAATGAGACCAAAAAAGAGATAAATTATCGCCCAATAGACACTTTCTTCAAATACGTTAACGAGCGTGAAAATAGCAAGGTCGCTTGGCAATCTTTTCATATTTAGAGAGTTTGAAAAGAGATTAAAGAGGACTCTAGGGGTTCCTTTTTCGTATAACCTTGTCGAGCCCGAAAAAGTGATAAAAGTGTGCTCTATTACGTTCTCATGTATTTTCGAGCGTGAGAACGAACAAAGACCAAGCTCAAGGTTTTGTGCAAAAAACCATAAAAAAAAATTCAAACGTGCGATGAAAAAGAGAAAAAATATTTGTATCCCTGCGTATGGACGTCGAAGTCATCATGTCTGTAAAAAGTCACACTCATAGGGGTATTAGGCATTAGGTTTTGATAAATATTAAAACCAACAAAAAATGGTAAAAGTAAATATAAGTGGGTAAAAGTTCTTTTTACCATAGTCATTGTAACTTTGCCAAGATTTTAGCCAAAAACCCCTCTTTTGCCCTTGAATTTCAGTGCTTGATTACGGAAGGTACGAACAACCATTTGGCGAACCGTCTCTGGAAGTGAGGTAAGCTCCTTGTCTTCTATCTTTTCATGGTTCAATTTTTTATTTTCATTGGTAAATTTCAAGTTTTTGAGCTTGTTTTAGGGCTCAAATTTTCGCTCAGGCATTCTCGTAGGCTAGCCACATGGGACCTGGGAGAATGCATGATTCTCACAGGTGGCCCCAAAGGCACTTGCGAGAAACTTGCACTGTGCCAAAGGGGCACTTGCAAGAACCACAAAGTGAAAAATTTCTTTAATGTTTGCTCAATGAAAAATGTACCAAGTCTTGAAGAGAGTTGCTGACCTTCTTCTTACGGTTTTTGTGCAGGCATTTGGTTGTCACCATGGTTCTGGAATGGAATGAAAGAGAGCATGAAGAAGATGATGCTATTTCTGGGAATAAACCAGGCACTGTTGCCACTTTGCGAGACTTTGGTCTCCTGAAATTGTTTCGGATCCCGGGTATGAGGGCCCATGTCACGCTGTTGGAGTACCTCATTCATATGTGGGACATGGAACAACAAGTATTCCACGTATGGGTCCACAAATTGTCCTTGGATATCGAGGGCATTTATTTCTTGACAAGACTGTCACGGCATGGGTACCATGCTATATTGACTGGTACCCGAGGTGGTGGGCTGCCTATGAGTGAATATTGTCGTCAGTACTGTGTTCCAGAGGTGGAAAGAAGAAAAGGGAAAGTGGCCATTTGGGGGGTCCAGGATTTGACCCTTCGCACTATTTTGTTCACCATTGCTCGTATGGCTGGGAGTCCTGCTCCACACATGGCTCTCCAGAGCTACTTTCAGTATTCCATAGAGTGTACTGAGCCTTGGGTCTTTAACTGGTCAGACGCAGTCCTTCGTAGTGTGAAGAGGTAGTTGACTAAATGTAGGAGAGGCGACCTGAAGCAATTTGGGTATGGGTCATTGTTGGTGTCCTTCTTTCTTGAGAGGGTTCCCTTGCTGAGGTTGCAAGTTGAGTGGGGTTTACCAGCTCCAGAGGATCCAAGGATGCTGAGGTGGTGTAATCTCATGGCCTGACATGTAGCTGGACCAATCATCAAATACAATGATTCCTTCTTTGACTAGGACCACAGATGTTGATGGTCGATGATTATTCCTATTCTGGGTTGGACTTCCAAGGGGATCCGGACTTGTCCCTGCCTGAGGGTGCTCAGTGGGGGGATCTAGGTAAGAAGTACACATTTTTTACTTTTTAAATGTTTTTTGTGAGTTTTATCATATGCAAATGTTTTTATGTTTGTCCAAGGTCTAATTACAAAAATTCTTTTTTGATGACACAGACGTGGGGCCTTATCGACCTCTGGGTACTTCTCCTATTCAGCAACGAGGAGAGGTGGCTCCAGTGTCATGATGGCACGTTGAAGATTATGAGGCAGTGGAACAAAACTTAGAGGGTTTGACTGCAGACATTCCGGACATGCCTCTTTGAGAGGTCCCGTGACGTTATCAGCGTCATACGGTGGGCGTGTCAGAGTCTGTTGGCCGACTACTTCGTAGGGTTCCCCGGGTAGTTGTGTGTTACCGTGAACGTCATCCATGACGTTACTTTGTAGAAGCTATGAGCTTCAGATTTTGAAATTTTGGTCCTCGGACAGAAATTTTTTGTAAAAAACTTTTTGATCGTTATATATACATACGGCTTCTACCAGCTTATCTTGTGTTGTGTGATACTTGTGATGTGATTGATTTATAAATGACCCAAATGTCTGTCTAATACATAATTATCTAATGCATCAGTTAATGTATTTAGACATATAGGAATATGTTGATACTCAATATAATCAAAATAACGTTCCAAGAGGCGAATTCGCAAATATACCCTTAACAAAGTAGGACTTCGAATAGCATAGACATTACTTAACTGTAGTACTACGAGCTGCAAATTGAGTCGTACAACCAAGTGACAGATACCGAGCGAGATAGAATCAATCAACAATTCGATAACGATGCTATACTCTACAATATTGTTGGTCACACGACTGAGGCACACACCTCGTAGAGTGATAAGTTCTTTTGTAGGGGCGTAAATTTCCCACGCAGTAGAAGCAAGGTTCTGAGTACTACGGTTAGCGCCATCAGCGAAGCCAATGTGGGGTAGCGAAGACTCTGACATATGGAAACTAAACACAACATAACATGAGGGCAGAGACCAGATAATGAAAAAAGAAAACTACAGTAACACACAAGAAGTATGATCCAATAAAATACAAGTACTCGTGCACAGGTGATCTTATGCATAGTACTTATTTAAGTACAACCCATTTATGGGTTCACTAAAAGGGATACCATCGTAATCTACTAACTCGTAAGCTCCTTTCTCCAAAACTCGTATAACGATATAAGGACCTCGCCACATGGCTTCGAATTTTCCAGCTCCTAGCATGTCTCGATATTGTTTGTAGAGGAGAACCAAATCTCCTTTGGAGAAAATGCGAGGCTTGACATGTTTGTCATACTGGGCCTTGACATGTTTCTTTTGGGCTTCTATGACTAGGGTAGCATCACGTCGAGTTTCATCTAATCGCATAAGATACAACAGACGTTCTTCCTCTGCAGAAGTGTTTGGTAGGAGTTCGATGGCTAGTTTTAAGGAGGGTATCTCACATTCAATCAGGAGGATGGATTCTAGACCATAGACTAACCGGAAAGGTTTAAACCTAGTAGCGGACTTAATGAACATCCGGTAAGCCCACAATGCTGAAAACAACATTGTGTGCCAACTTGTTTTGTGAATCCCTATCATTCGTCGAAGCATGGTTATGAGAAATTTATTAATCACTTCGACTTGGTCGTTGTCTTGTGGGTACTAGGGCGTTGAGTTTTCATGGTGAAGACCCAACTTTTCAGTGAGTTCGGACATCATGAAGTTTCTAAAGTGGCTACTGTGATTAGTGACGATAGCTTGAGGAACACCAAAATGAGCTATGATGTGATTGAAAATGAATAATGCTGCGGTCTTTCCAGTATTGTCAAATGTCGGCATCGCCTCAGTCCATTTCGTAAAATAATCTATGACTACAATAATGTATCCATGCCCCCTAGCCGAGTGGGGATGACATGTCATGAAATCGATACCCCATTTTGCAAAGGGACTAATGGAGACCATAGGGTGAAGAGGAGCAGGATGTGATCGTATCTTATGATTATAGGTATGGCAAGCGTGGCATTTTTGGACGACGATTATGCAATCGTTAAATAAAGAAGGCCAAAAATAACCTGTTCATAAGATCTTCTGGGCAGTAGCATACCCGGACATATGACCATAGGCTCCAGAATGGCAGTCATTTAATGATTTCTTGGCTTCGTCGAATGTGAGGCAGCATAAAAAAATGGAGTCAATCCCACGACGATAAAGAGTATTCCCGAGGATAATATATTGACGGGCTTGGTAGAATATTCGACGTTGGTCAGTACTGGACAAATTGGGCCGGAAAGTCTGGGTTTGAAGATATATGATGATATCACTGTACCAAAGATCATCGGAACTAATTAGGAAAAGGGATTGATTAGGTAATGAATCGGTTGCTACATTTTTCGTTTTAGAGTAGGGAAAGTTGCATATCAACTCGGCAAACACTAAGGGCTTCTTGGACATAGCTCGTTAGAATTCCAAGTCAAACTCCTGGAGTATCACGATCCATTTGGAGTATTTTCCCCCTAGCAATTGACGCATGAGAATGTGTTGCATAGGGTTGCAGTTAGAAATTACTGTAGTCTTGCGAGAGAGGATATAGTGCTGGAAATGTTGAACTGCTTGGACGACTGCCAAGGCCAGCTTTTTGACATGTAAATACTTGGTTTTGGTAGGCGTTAGACTTCGAATCAAGTAATATATAACATGTTCATCATGAGAATCATCCTCTTGAACGAGAACCATAGCGATGGTGTAATTCGAGGCTGCGAGGTAGATGAAATAATCGCGACTGTAATCGGGGGGGAAGAGAAGAGAAGAACGTGTTAGGGATAGTTTCAAAGCTTCGAAGGCTTTGTTTGCGATGGTATCCCATATGAACTCAAACCCCTTTTTGAGTAGTCGCGTAAATCCAAGAATTATCTCGGCGTAGTTCGGGATGAAACGACGAAGAAACTTTGATTTCCCTTGCAAACTTTGTAACTGGTGAAGTGTAGAAGGAGGAGGGAGATTGAGAATCACCTCGACCTTTAAAGGGTCTACCCTGATCCCTTGACGTGAAATGATAAAGCCTAGAAGTTGGATAGATTCTACGCAGAAAACGTATTTGTCAGGATTCAAGCGTATATGGTAAAACCGACAGCGGAGGAAAATGGCTCGGAGGTGGATTGGATGATTGACCCGGTGCATGGAATGAGCGGGTAAGTCATCAAGATATGGTTGCACGATGTGCTTGATATCATGGAAGGCATAAGACATAGCGCACTGAAAAGTTGTGCCAACGTTATTTAGACCGAAAGGAAGTTTCCGGTAGGCGAAAGTGCCCCAAGGACAAATGAAAGCGGTTTTGTGTTGATCCTTGGGAACAATATTGATTTGATTATAGCCAGAGAAACCATCCATTAGAGAGAAGATTTTACTTCCGGTGCAATCGTCGACAATCTGATTGACGAAGGGGGTAGGAAAGTTGTCTTTAGGACAAGCTTTGTTAATATCCCTATAATCAACGCATACGCAGATTGTGCCTTGTTTCTTATCGATGAGGACAAGATTGGAAACCCAGTCAGTGATGGCCATCGGGTAAATAAAGTCAGCCTTGAGAAGTTTCTCGAATTCGAGCTTGATAGAAGCTTCTTTACATGGGTGAACTGGATGAAGGCATTGCCAGACGGGTTTAGCATCTGGGTATGTTTTAATCTCATGTATCACAATGTCGAGGTCAATACCCGATATTTCTTCATAGCTCCAGGTGAAGATGTCACGAAACTCTTTGAAAAGTGACGTGTAGGTGACGATTTCATCAAGGGAATACGAAGCTCTGATATGCACATTTTCAACAATTCCAGGTTTGATGGATATGTCGAGGGGAATAGTGGGTGAGATATTGCTTAAGTTCCCTTCGAAAAACACATCATGTGTGGACTTGGGAATGGTTTAAATGACGACAATGGTCGACGGGGTCGAGATCTATTGGTAGCTCTTGATGGTGTGTTGTTCCAGGAAGAGGATGGAACGATGATGGCCATCATTCCAGGGGGTGTCTTCCATGACAGACATAATCATCTCGTTCATGGGGAAAATGACACAGAAAGGATCTGGAGATAAATCACCAAGAGAGGGGGTAGAAGGGGTTGCCGATTGAATGTCCTGATAGGCAGATTCGACCGGACTTAAAGGCATTTCATCGCTGTAATGAAGATGATAGTCGGGGTAGGGTACAATCCATGGGTCGTGAAACGCAAGGGTTCCGTGAATTGAGGTGGAGATCATGTTGATTGAGGCGACAGACGAGTGTGGAACATCGGGTGGTGGAATGGGGAAGGTACCCATTAACGAAGAGTCTTTGAGAAGACCTACACCGACATTCTCGTAACCCAGTGGGGTTTTGGTGATGAACGGTATGTTGCCAGTAGGCGTATCCAAGTTAAAGAAGGCTAATTGGTCGACGATAATTACCTTTCCTTGATGTGGGAAACGTACAACACGAAAAAGATTCGACACAACTGCGTGCATGGAATTGATCCAACTACGGCCAAGCAGAAGATTGTAATCGAGAGGAGTGTCAAAGACTTCCACTTCAACTTGGACCATTTTACCTTCTAGCGTGATTGGCAATGAAGGAAGGACACCGTAAGGCTTAAAACTGGAGCCATTGAAGGCTTTGAGTGTGTTATGGGATTCAGTCAAAGAGGGAGAGCCAATGGATTTCCAGCAGGTAACATACATGACACACGTCGAGGCACCCTCGTCGATAACGGTTCTACAAATGTTTTTGTCAGAGACAATCACTTGGATTTGGAATGCGAGTTGAGGGGGTAACCTTGGAATATGATCTTCCAAGTCAAATATTATTAAATTCGTTTCCGTCGGGTCGATTCCATCGATAGCTTTCAACAGTTCCTTCCATTGTGTGGGACAACTTTGAAGGACTTCAAGGGATGACATCGCGGAAGGTGCTTGGGCCAGATCTTCAATAATGTTGTAGTTCTGGGCAGCACGAGCATGAGGATTGAAAGTTGATTTCTGAACGACGCCCCTTGGAGGAGGGTGAAGAACTGTGTCAAGGCTCGATCGTTCGAGATGAAGAAGACCGTTGGTAGGTGGATTCATGGTAGAGGGTTGTAGCAATGAAGGAGGTATAAAATCAACCTTCTCCTTAGAGGGAGAATAATCTTTGGCTCGAGTGGTAAGTGTGATGTCATTCTTCTTTGAATCGCCAGTACACATTAATACATAGGATGTAGTGGAAGGGGAATGTTGGTCATGAATGACCAATTGGGCCTGTTGTTGAGAGGGGAGGGGAGTGGGTGGTTTCGGGGCCCCTTGAAGGAACTTAGTAACCTCGACGCGTCGTGGACAATCCTTTGTTTAGTGATCATCACCATAGATAAGACAAGGGTATCGAGGTTTGCGCTTATACCTATCGTCACTAGGTGGGGTTTTGGTTCTCTCTGCTTGAGAAGTATTTTTGTCCTCCTTATTCTTACCCTTTCCCTTTCTAGATTTGTTTTTACCAGCTGGGGTAGATTGAACAACATTTACCTTAGAAGTCTTGCAGGTGGGAGGGGTAGGAGACGAAGCATTTTGAACATTAGAAGAAATGGGTTTGGGGTTGTTGCTTGAGGCAGAATGTGGTTGGGCATGGAAAGTGCCAATCACACTGTCGATTGCATGAGAAGCAGTTGGAGTAGTTGAAGTGGCAGAAGTGGAAGGATGAGGTGCATTAGGGAGTAAGTCATAAAGAGTACCCATTTGTGAGTAAATGAAGTCAAGGTATTGAGCATGACTTATGGCCTGTTCTTCCATGACAACTCCACCCATGGAAATGTCACGATCGATGTCGTTCACAAATGATTTTGTGAACCACTCTACTAGCAACTGATCGGGAAGTTCAAGTTTGATGAGACGTCGTCTCCATCGCCACTCATGAATGTGATCGGAGATATGAGTGGCTTTGTTTTGTTTGAAAGAACTCAAAATCTTGGTCCCCGTTTCATAACGGATTGGTAACTGGTAGTGGGTGAGGAAAGCCATAGCTAGGGTGTTGAAGTCGGCAAAGAAACCTTGTGGTAATTCTATATACCACTTCACAGTAAAACCTGTGAGAGTTCTTTGAAAAAGACATAAACGAATAGAGTCATCCATCTAGGAGTTGGATGAGCACCAGAGGTGAAAAGTCATCACGTGATTGTTCGGGTCCTCTCCTGCTTTGCCATCGAATTTAGGGATGTCAGATGGTAGCTTGGATGGTATAGCGGGCCATTGGGGAGAGTAACGGATTGGATCATTTAAAATCCTTGATAGATCCGAGAAGTCCAAAGTGGCCAAGAAGGGTAATTGTCTATTCACATGCGGGTACTGGTGGCTTTGGGGAGGGAGCCCTGTCGGCAAACCAGTGAGACCATAAGCAGTCTGCATATAATGCGAAGACCGAGGCAGATTCGGTGGTTGTTGTGGAGGAAAGTAGCTCATGGGATTGTATCCTTGAACATGGATGTGAGTTTGAGCATTCGAGCCCCAAATAGGATTGAACGTACTTGGATATGGTTGACCTATGCTAGGGGGTATAACGGATGTAGTTGGAGGCTGTTTCCCCCCAGTCAATTGAGGATTGTGTTGTATCAGATGGTTCCAATACTGGGCCAAGGATGGAGGTATGTTTTTTCCATGGGGTGGGGTCGGTGGGGGTTGTGCTCCAATTGAAGATTGTGTTCTGATTGGGATTTGTGTTCCAATAGGAATTTTCCCTACAAGGGGGGGTTGAGTCAAACGTCCTTGGTGAAATTGTCCACCAACAGGAATCTGGTAATTTGGTGTGAACGATGGAATGGTGCCACCGATAGAGGTTGGAAAAGGTCCTCCGAAAGGGGGTTGAGGAAGTGTCGGAATGAAGCATGGACGAGAGTTCCCAGAAGAAGAGAGACCACCAGGAGTTCCAGATGGGATTTGCGTAGGAGTGGGAATAGAAGCATTCAACGCACGGTATCCAGGTGGAAGCATCGGGGTGACACTAGGCGAGAGCGGTGTGCCAATGGGGGCTTGACTAGCTGTTGTAATCCCGATGTGAATACTCGTAGTATCTGTGTAATGGACCATTTCTAAAGGGAGGGTCAAGATGTGGTCAACTCACGGAGATTCTGTACTAGGAAAATAATAAGCAGTAGTAAAAGGTAATGCGTCTCGGTCAGAGGTTTCGGGGAACATAGGTGAGACGGTGATTTCAATGCCTACTCCTGAACCAAAGAGATCCCATCTAAAAATGCTAGTAGACCAAAAAGGATCTTGGTCTTCAGGTCTTGGAAAAGGTCAAGTTGGTGATCCAAAAGATAAAACAACGAAGTCTCTGGAAGAATTCACTCACATAATACGTCTCTCAGAATCGGGGTGAAGTCAAAATTCCTCTCGAGAATTGGTAATTCGGAACCATTCTAGAGAGTCAGTTCTTTCCACTTGTAGAGTGGTGACATCTTGGACTTCACTCTATTGAGTAGAGCCCTCTAGTGAGATTGTAGGCAGGGGTTGAGAACCTTCTAGATTTTCTGGAGGTAAGCCCTGCATTCTACGTGAACGACGTGGAGGGTCTATTGTGAACAAGTTACAAACTTATGAAAAAAATCCTATGGTCAACTTGGGTAAACAAACAACATGCGCTAGTAAACAGAATCGAGGAAACAATACCAAGCAAACAAGACCTTCTAATTCTGAATTCACTAGTTGGTGATGAAATCCAACGTCGTAACAACGAGACAAAAAGGGGTTGGGCTAGGGTGGAAAAGTTACGTTGACGACCTGCTTAACAGACTTACACCCTGGTGCAAGCTCCCACACATAATTGTGGGTATACCCTCCAAGGAGCCCGAGTGAGTTTGGCCAACGTCGATTCCAGGTACCTTGAAGACTTGCCCCTTCACAGTCACCTTGTGTAATATCCTAAGGAGATAGGCCACTAAGGTTACCACCGACAACAATAAAGCCTGGGGGGACAGTCGATAGTCCATTCCACACGTAAGGGAAGGGTATCTAGCCCGAAATCATCTTGAGAGGCTTCCACTCATCATTGTGGGTATACCTCCAAGTGACCCCCGTAAT
>CBVK0100306353.1:0-13848 GCA_900067695.1 Picea abies | reverse complement strand
AAATCCAAATATTAATGTATTGCAAACTCAATGAAACTCAATCACACAATCAATATAAGAATGACCAATGAGTATAGTTCGAAATTTCTTCCAGCTACATAATGATAAACAACAGGTAAGCGCAATAGGCAAATTGATAAAAAGATCATGACAGTTCAGATAGCGATCGAAAAATGACATCGAAAGACCAAGTTTTCATGCTTACAGTCGTGAAAACAAAATGAAAATAAGTGTGTAAATGTCACAAGAAATGAAAATGTCATTTGTTTGAAAATTGCGACGAAAAACTCGATGTTTGCAAGACATCGGTGTAGGCAGCTTATAAGATCATGGAAAAATGTGATTTGGCTGCCAACATGTCTCCACCTATGTAAATCACCCTTCTCTTGCATATGTAATTTAAAACAATTGTAACACTAACCCTTCCATCTATTTACTTACCTTAGCGATGGTATTTAATAACCCACTTACTAGTCCTCACATCTTCCACTCGAATGAAGACATTCTAGAGTCCATGATTGCTCTTAACTTCCCATGGGGATGACTTGCATCATTGTTCTTATTTTATCCCTTGAGACACTTTTACCCCCTCGTACCAATATACCATCAAGGCCAAGGATTGCATTCACTGTGGCCATGTAGATTGGTTAAAAAAACCCATTCCTACCACAAATACCTTTGAGGAAGGAAATATGGTGAACACTTCACCAACAATCAATATGTTTATTTCTATGACTCCCAATTCCATTAAGAATACAATTCTGGAGTTGCATGTTTCCCCAAAGATTTTTTAGTTTACAAAGCATTCTTCTAAGAGTTTCATGACGTTTTTCATGGTAATATTCAAAATTCCTAGGCTTGACCCTCCCACTATCAAGCATCACATTGACACATGGCTAGATTCATCACCCATTCGGAAAAATTGACATCCTATTCATCTTGCTAGATCCCTATCCATCAAATTAGAAATGGAAAAACTCCACGCAAATTTTTTTATCTATTCATTTGCCTACACTTCATGTGCATCTAATCATGTCTCTATCAACAAAATGTAGTCTGCATCATCCTTGTCTATGTTGATTTCCACGATCTCAACCAATATTGTCTCAAAAACAACCTCCCTACCCCATTCATTGACCAAGTGATTAACAAATGTTCCAACCATGAGGTCCTCTCCTTCATGGATAGGTTCTCCAAATACAATCAGATCCATATCTATCAACAAAATCAATAAAAGACATATTTAACCAACCCTTGGGGGAATTCTGTATATCACATCATGCTCTTTGGAATTAAGAACATTGGAGCCACATTTCATTGCATCTTGTCTTATATGTTCCACGATATTTTCCACATCACCTTGGTACCTCAATGATTTTATAGTTAGATTGAAGCAATGGTTGCAACACGTATAATACCTCCACATAATTTTCCTAAGGTACTGATAGTATAAAATTCACTTGAACCCCCTCAAGAATGTCTTATGCATCAAGGTTGGATGCCTACTAGGCTTCATTTCGTCAAATAAATAATTTACCATTGATCCTTTGAAAGTCTAGGGCATCACTAAAATTTATTTTCCACATACTTTGCACCAACTGCAGAACCTTCGGGACAAAACCACTTTCATACATCATTCCATTCATAATTGTTCCATGTATACTCATGGTTTTTTTCATCTCTTATTCCAAGACCTCACCTTCGTATGGGATGGCTAATCCTAGTAGTCATTTAATGCATTAAAAACATCCACTCATCTTTGTGACCCTTATCATCCCCCTAACTTTAATGAAGATTTGATCCTTTATGTTTCATCCTTGATCTTCATCATTGTCGAAGTGTTAGTTCAACAAGAAGATGATTGTTGTGAGCATGTAATTTAATATGTCTACAAAAATATACCAAAGCCATCATTAAACTACAAGCATGATGATAAGTTGGCCTTAGTCATGGTCCACTCTTTGCAGAAGATTGGCCATTACATCCCGATTCATCACACAAAGGTGATAGCCAATTCAAATCCCATGCAATACATATTGGGCCACCAACTTATCAATGGTAATTTATCTCATTGGATCATTATCCTCCAAGAATTTAACCTTGAATTTACTACCTCTAAGAGAAATATGACCTTGGTTCTTGTCGATTTCATCGCAAACCACTCGACTGGTTTAACAAATCCACCTCTTCACAATACCTTCCCCAATGAACATGTCTTCCTCATTTCATCAATGGGCCCTTGGTATGGTGATATATTTATTTTTCTTCACACATAGAAATTTGGTCTACATATTTCACATGATGATGATAGGCATATATGTCACCAAGATCCTCGATATCTTCTCATTGGAGAAATCCTTTGTCAATGGGGAGTTGATACCATATTACGATGATGCCTAACTCATAAAGAGGGAAAATGGGTTCTCAACCACTTCCAAAGTGGCACTTGTGGTGGAAATTTATGAAGAATGGTCAATACTCATAAGATTATTTGTGCGGGATACTTTTATCCCTCCCTCTTTCATGGTTTCAGTCATGTGGTTATGTAGTATGCAAATTGCCAAATTTTCACCTCCAAGTCATGCGCCCCATTGAATCCTTTGTATCCTATTATCAACACTTGTCCCTTTGCAAATAGGGGATTGATGGAATGTCAAAATACATCCAACAATGGCCACAAGTACATAATTGTGTTCATTGATTACTTCATGAAGTGGGTCAAATCTATGCCAACCTTTGACAAAACGTTTCATTCAACACCTCTCTTCTTGTTTAACCATGATATCATTCACTTCGATGTCCCTAAATATTTGATATTGACCATGACACATGCTTTAGGAATGAGGTATTTCAGGATTTGGCTTCATATTTGGGTTTTTTGCATGAATTTTCCACTCCCTACTATCCCAAAACTAACAACAAAGTTGATGTTGTCAACAAGATCCTTTGAACCATGTTAATATGAATAGTTACAAGCATAAATATAATTTACATCACATGCTTTTCTTGGCCTTACAGGACTACCATACATCCATCAAAAGTGTCATTGGGTTTACACCCTTTCATTTCATCCATGGTGCAAAGACATTTTTACCCATCAAATTTGAGATCCCCCCTCTCCATTTGGCCATCAAGCTCCTCCCTAACACCACTACCTTAGAGAAAGGATATGTAGCTTTCAAACATGAAAATGAGGATCATCATGCCTCTTTACAAAACAACTAGGCCACGAAAAAACATTCCAAATCCCATTATGAGCGAGAGGTCTTCTCTTGCTCCTTTCATGAAGGTGATCTAGTCCTTTCCTTTGATCCAACCAAAGGGAGAAGTTAGGCCCTAGAAAGTTAAAATACATCTATAGGGGCCCCTACATCCATCATGCCTCTTTACAAAACAACTAGGCCACGAAAAAACATTCCAAATCCCATTATGAGCGAGAGGTCTTCTCTTGCTCCTTTCATGAAGGTGATCTAGTCCTTTCCTTTGATCCAACCAAAGGGAGAAGTTAGGCCCTAGAAAGTTAAAATACATCTATAGGGGCCCCTACATCATCATACATCGCTTGGAAAAGGGGGCATATTGATTTCTTACCCCAATGGTGAACTCCTCAAAGAAACCCTCAATGGGTTGTATTTGAAGAGATTTTATGCTTGAGTTTGCTAGTACCACCCACTCACATCCAATGTATATACATTTGCTTTGTTCTTTGTTTTTGGTCACATTGTCCATAATTTTTTGGCAACTTATGGTTTGTTTTCTTATCTTGTTTAGATTGTCCCATAGCCTACCTATCACATCAGCTTCGTCAATGGTGTGAGCCACTAGACTTTTAATATTGCCTCAACATCATGAGCCATTTACTGACCCTCGCATACCCTACTCCATTCAAGTGGTGTTTTCTTGGGTCTTTCCACTAACAACCAAGTTGAATATGATATCATGATGGGATTACTTACTGATGTAATAAAATTATGATGCATTTTCCGTCTTCATCTTCATCTCAATTATCAACTCCTTGTCATGGAGTTCAACAACTTTTATAGTCTTTTTTATTCTTGTTTTTTTAGAAAATATCTACAGGTTAGGATTCCATGAAAACAATTACCATCGCATTCATTTATGCTCCTAGAATTCATAATAATTTTGTTGATAACATATCAAATCAAATTTTGGATTAGAATTCATCACATTAACTATTTACAAGTATGAAATAAAACAAACCATAGCATGTATATATCATCCCATGATGGCTACCACAAAACATGTAAATGAAGTATCAAAATCATTTCATCGTAATTGCACACAAACTATGAATCAAGTCCCTGCGTATGTGTGTGTGGCGTTTAAATCACCAATGTATGTCTCTCCAAAAAATGAGTATACATATACAATCGTTGTCATACAAAAAAGGGGGGCATCCCTACCATTACAACACCCAGAATCTATGGTGGGGAGATCATATTTAGAGGCTTTAGGTCCTCTAGAGGAGGGCCTCATTGGGCCCAACTCATGTTATATCCCTAGTGATTTGGCCAACGCACATCACTCATTGTAAGAGTGGTCTCCACTCTGCCACGATATTATGTAGGCATCTACATCTACATCCTCCAAATATGCATCCTCCAAATCTGATTATGTCTCCTTTGGGGCCTCCCATAGAAACTACTCAAAATGTTAGTGCAATACAACTAGTAGCATCTTTATATTTTCCTCTCATTTGACATGCTACCCCATCGATCCTTACCTTTATCCCTCATATCCGCAACCCCTTCATTTTCAATCAGTTGTAGGTGGTCTCCTTGGCATAGATGAATCCACTGGCTTCATGATTCCTATATCCACACAAGTACACACAGATAATTAATATAATATATCTCATAAACATAACATAGGCATATAGATATATCAATCAGTGTTATTCTAAACATTAAATCAAAAATATATATACTTACAAACCAGTCACCATCCCTCCCTTATGAGCCATAGTAGATCAGTTTCTGCCTAAAAATCCATACCAACATATGAATACTCCCCCATCACCACAATTTGTTTCTCTTGAACAATGAATAAGTCCACAATGAGGCCCTACCCTCTACACCCCCACTAAGTCATGCCATTATCTCTCTACATCACCTCATCTAGGGCTCCCTAAGCATACTCACCCTAATCACATGGTGTGGTTGAGTAGATGGCACCAACTTGAAGAATAAATCACATATCAATGTGTCAAAGGCAAAATCTCCTCCCCTATGTGCAAGGAAACAAGTCAGCTAATTCCTCAACACCAACAACAACATATAATCTTATGCAAATAGGGCCCTCCCTACACTCTTTCAAATAGATGCATATGGCCTCCAGAGATCTAATGGGGGGCATGATAATTTCTCACCCTCACTACCATGTGGGTCATATCCCAAACTGCCATATATACAATCCTCTATGTATGGATCAACCGATCAACCTTCACTATCCCTTCCACACAATGACACTCTATCAACACTTCTATAGTCATTTCCCACCTCAGTAAGGACCATAGTTTAGTCACCTAACATAGGATGGGAAGCCCATAAAGGAAGTATATATTTGAGAAGGTCAACTCTAAGCATTTCCCCCTCACCACAAAGTATCCACTATCTATATTTTACTCACAATGATCCTCTTCGGCGGTCCTTATCCCATCTACATCAACTAGCACTAAAGGTACTTTTGTAGCCCATGCCCCGCTAGCTACCTATGCACTCTAGGATCAACCATCACCTCAACCCTTAGCCCCTCAATCGCACAATCTCACTGATGGATTAGCATCAAGGGTACTTTCCAAAAACACATAGAAAAAATCATCAACATCATTCATTTTGTTCTTTCTCCATCACACTATTCGATGCAAGTTTATCCTACACAATTGCACAAATCACATGCTTCTCTAATTACAATCTTGCACAATTTTCTCCCATAACTTAGGGTCTCCTTAAGAGCACAACAATGTCACTATTCATATCACAGTCACATCACTTTATCATGAAACCAAATGGAACCTTGGTTGTTTGATAGTGCATATGTTTCTTTGCTACCCATGCAACCCAGTGATAACACTAACAAGGTCATGTATGGAACACTTAACTTTGGCTCGAAATCCCAACATTGTTGCAAACAAAATCATAAAATGGAAAAGAAATTAAAAAAATAAAAAGAAAAAAAAAATGGAAAAAACTCCATAAAAAAAACAAATTTATTTGATTAAAAAATTTAAAAAAAAAAAAAAAAAAAAAAAAAAACAACAACAACATCATGTGATAGCAACAACCCCCTCATTTTTTACTATTTCTTTAAACTTCATTCCTCTTGATATTGAAATAGTAAGGTGGCCCTCCTTATTTTGTTTCATATTTTTATTCTCTAGTCTCAATTTGGGATGATTTTGAAGCTTTCACATCCATCTATATCTGATTTTGAAGCTTTCACATCCATCTATATCTAGTATGACCAACTCCTTTGTCTTGCAAGTTTTTAAAATAACTAGTACTAACCTTGACTTATCAATTAATGAAGTATACTCCAAAAGACGTTTCTCCTAAGATTTTAACTTCCAATGACACAGAATATGCCGTTGAAAAAAATTATCTTTCTTGTCGAAACACCATATGTCGCTCTAAAAAATCTTGTTTCTCATCGATATGTCACTGGAAAAAGTATTTTTCTTTGTCGATATGTCAATGCCAGAATATATTTTTCCAATGACATGTCGCTCCAAAGAATCATTTTTCTGGACGACACAACATTTTCAAAAAATTTATTTCGTCATCGAAAATTTATACACAACACTGCTATATTAAATGTCGCACGTGCAATGTGATTTGACACTTTTAAAATTTTCATACAATGTTTTTGAATTATACACCCAATGGTCACATTGTGCAAAATAAAACTCAATTTTCCCCTCATTTGGCACACCATTATGCAATGAGTTGTTGTTCACCTGGGAGAAAATCCCAAGAAATCCCACACCACAAAGACAAAGGTTGTGTTATTAGCCACCGAAGATGATACACTCATGAAAGTGTGGAACCACGGTTATTTTTTAAACCTCAATTGATAACACAGGGATGTCTCATGAGCTATAGATACAAAGTAACCCTTTTCAGTATGTTCAACAAAGCCTGAAATTTAAAGAAATAAAAAAGGGGGCAACATCGTTCATTTACTGGAAATTCACCTCAATCTTTAGTTCACTAGTTACCATGCCCAATTCACTCAGAATCCAAAGATAAGGAACTCCCCCTAGGATACCTTTCCTCTACACTAAATTTGTAATTTTCAAAATTCTAACTATCCTAAGGATTTGTGTTTCTAATATGGGTGAATCATGGGAGCCTCCATGGCTACTTACCAAAGGAGGAGCGAAAAGGGTCCAGACAATGAAATCACCTAAAACATGAAAGAAGAGGAAGCAAGAACTAGTGCTTTAAGTCCCATTCATGATGATACTCATTTCGTTATCGACAAAGATGAGTCCTACCATTAGGGAGAGATATATGAGAAGTTTTAAAATGAGTCTTACCCTAAACTACCAAAAGGTGACCAGGTTTAGGCATTTACCAAACTATCAGATGCTCCAAGCTCCACAAGATAGTTCCACACGCAATTGTGTTTCTATGTTTTCAGGCCATCTCCTAGATTATTCGACACACTGATGTGGATAACATATTGATAAAGGATTCCCAAGGAAAAACAATTTCTTCCTTCAACCCTTCAGTCCGCTGAACATGCTACAAACTTCCCAATGAAGAGATCGAGCTCACTAAAGACTGGATGAATCACTTTCCTTTGGATCCTAGGGATGTTATGAGGAATTGGTGGATCTCGAATATAAATTTCAAGACCAAACAATCCGATGATTATCCCACCAAGATGTTGAGGATCCCATACCAATATGTAGTAGTTATGTTTTGCAAGATATATGGAGAAGATGATGCCCAAAATTTCAAGGTATCATGGGTCCCAATGATACATTCCATCACAACCATTGGACACAATTTCAACTAGGCAGATATCATCTCTAGTACCTTGGAAGAAACTCTGTCAGCTGCAATACGAATAGTCCCCAGGAAACATCCGGAAGAAACTCTGTCAGCTGCAATACGAATAGTCCCCAGGAAACATCCAACTTTTCATATGTCCTCTTATCTATTGGATGTAGTATTCATGGTACATTCCTTCCCAGACATGGGTTAGCAATGGTGTTCAAGTGATCCTCCAATTCATGTCTATTGTCAAGATTTGTGGGAACACAAATATCACATGCATTTTCACAAGATATGCAAGAAATTTCTCATTCCCCTGTATCGATCACTATTATTTGCTCGAACTCCCTGCAAGTCAAAGAAGGAAAATTTCCATAGTTGGAAAATTAGGAGATTGGTTTGTGATGGAGAATGGGACATACATCAGGATCTATGGTGCAACAAAGTCTCCTCATTTATTCCCTAAATTTGTCCCTGGCAAGATAGCCCTGTAAGAAGTGGCATATTAAACTTTGGTGAGTGGAATAGGGGAAACACTTGCCATAGATATAAAATTGATCTGGCCACCACTACCATTTTGGCTAGGATCCTATAGCTTGAAGTTGATACTATAGCCGCATTCCACTTTAGGGAGGAAATATTTCGTAGACATGACATACATTGTTAGGTTTGCAAATACAGGTGGACTTATGAATCATAAATTTGGAAGGATGAAGAAATTCATAAGATAGTTGTCAATTATGACGAGGTGATCTTCCGAGTGAGGGGAAAATCTCAACATATAGGCAAATTATAGCAACAAGAAGTAGCCAGAGTAGAGGTAGAAAAAAAAAATCTAAAGCAATAACAGAGGAGGAAGAGAAGAAGAAAAGGGAGGATGAAGCCCTCATAGATCAAGAAGTGCCAATAGTAGAAACAATAACATCAACAGTAGAAGCAAAGAAAAATAAATAAGAAGAAAAAGAACAAGAAATAAAAAGACTCCAAGAGGAGCAAGAAGAGAAACTTAAGAGAGAAGAAGAAGAAAGAAAAAAGGAGGAAGAAGAGAAACAAGATCAAGAAGAGGCACGAAACACTGATCTAATGGATACCATCAACCTAGAGTCTTCTTCTAGCATACCTTTAATCGGAGGCCACTTCCCTCTAGGGGAACTAGTATTAGGAGGATTCACACCCTCCAAAGCTAGGAAAGTGGCAAGTCTCAATTCTTTCATATTTGACAAGAATTCGGGAAACATTATTCAGCAGACTACAAAAATACTACTTGTTTATGGAATTTCCCAACTCTTGGTTACAACAGAGACACATGTAGTTGAAGACATCTGATAAAATCCCTTAGTCATAGCTCCAGTGGGTGTAGCATTTTCTCAAGCCTCAAAACAAAATCTCCAAAATATGGTCCAAGAGCTAGAAGAATACAAAGACAAATCGAAAGTCTAGAGGAAGAAGTGATTTTCTATAAAGGTTACAACCAGCATTTCCAAATTCAGAATATGTGCCAATGAGGTAAGGAAGGAATTCTAGGCCACAACCAAGCAACTATATACCAATTTGAAGGAATTTCAAAACATAGCCACTCAAATAATCCCACTGATATACAAGGCCAAGACAAAAAATACAAAGTTGGTAGGAATGAGGATGGAAATGGATGAAATTAAGAAATAGACTCAGGAGAATATCGATGCTCCTGTAGATCTCCCTAGGATGACTGACAACAAAAAATCAGCTAAACTATGCAACTCTCATGGACTGTCAAAACACTGGGTAGAAGTTAGAAAGGGATTTGAAAAAATCACTCAACACTTGCACAAAGCTACACACAAGATCCACTAGACTCATAGCCAAGTGTGACTTGCCAAAAATTGGGGATTTGGGTCGGCCCATGCCATACGACCAAATTCAAATCAAGTTGGAGGTAGCTATACACTCCATAAAACTTGCTATTGGAATCCCTCAAAGAATAACCAATGCAATAATTAGGGAACATTTGGTGGTTCCTTCCTAGGAGCAAAACTCAATAAGCTCTTTCTTTCTCATATTGAAAAAGGATATGAAACTTTGTCCTATGACTTAGCAATTTACGAAATGACTCTATAAAGTATTTTTTTCACCAGAGTCATATTGATTTCCACTTATCACGAAGTGTGAGCAACTTGTGTTCGGGACAAAGATGAGGGGCATCCATAAAATTAATCCTGAAAAGGACAAAATAGAGGGAAAACTAAGAAGTGTAACTATTAATGGGAAATGAAGAAGTCTCGAGAAACAGTTGCAAACTCAACTATATATGACAAAGAGCACCCACTTAGAAGGGGCTCTTACTTTTTTTGTAATTTTTAAACTATTTCTAAAAATTTAATAGCAAGAAGCCCTCAGGGCCATTTTGGAGGAGAAGTAAATCTTGTGTTTGTGATACATTTATTGTGAACTATTTCCAACTTATTCATGATCACTTTTACTATTGCAAGATTATACTGCTCACTTTATATACTGCTCTTATGTGAATTCTGTGACTTTGTATTGTGTTGATTTTCCGATATTATTACCCTAAAATGATGAATAGATAATGTTAAATAAGTTTATAGTTTCAAAGTAATTATACATATATTTATTCATGTATTATTAGTAATTGTTTCTATTTTACAACTAACTTAACTAGAATGTAAATAGGAATTAATAATTTTATTATATATTCATTTTTGAATAATTTACTCCTAACTAGAATAGATTAGAATAGATGTCATTTAAATTTAACTCATATCACATATTTTGCATTCTTGCATATCATAACCCGTCATACACATGTATCCCAATAATGGCAGTATGAAGTCTAATTAAGATTTCATATATCCCAATAATGGAGCAAAAATCTTGATGGGTATCTTATTACGAAGAGTATGAAGTCTAATTAGGATTTCATAGGAGTACCCCTTATCAGTTGAAGGGAATTTTGCATGCAATCACAACAACATTTTAAATTTAAAAAAAAATTATAATAATTTAAAATTATAATTTTTTTAATAAAATAAATATATAAAAAATAATATATATATATATATATATAAAGTTTAGAGAAGGAAAATACCGATGAAGTCTTTTGGGAGTGGGGGACCAATTTTATTTTAAATTTATTTTTTAATTTTGTTTTATTTTTATTTTTTTAAGTTTTTTTTATTTTTATATTTATTTTATTAAAATTATATATATTATTTTTTTATTGTTTAAATTATTTATTTTATTTTATTTTATTTTTTAAATAAATTTTTCTCATATTTATTTTAATTTATTATATTTTTAATTTATTTTTTAATTTAAAATATTTTTTTTTAAATTTGTTTCAAACAAAAAAATCATATTTTGGTACCAGTGTTCTTCCAAACTCCTCATATCTATTTTTAAGTTGAATTTTCTAACTAGAGAAATATGATCCATCATCGAAATGAGATATGGAAAAAAATCTTATCAATAAAAATATATTTATGTGAATAAGATCAAAATTGAAATTAAAACTTTAGTTTGAAACCAATTCATTAGTGTGATAAATTAACAATGGAATTTTACTATTTATAAAGTAATCTAAGATATTATTTTAAAATAATTTTTTATACGTAATTTATTGTTATATTTTAATAAATTATTAAATGTTAAAATCGTGATTAAATTTAGTATAAACATTTATAATAATAATTTAAAGCTAAATATATTAAAACATTTTGTAGAGATTTAAACCCATTAAGATGAAGGCTACCAAATATAAGATGAGAGTATATTTAAAATCATTTGATGATAAAAAAATTTAAGAAAAAGTCTAAAATAAAATATAAAGGTTAGAATGAAATAAAGTTTTTTAAGAATAAAATTAGAATGTTAAAAACAACTTACAACGAAAAACATTACATATATATAATTTGATAATAAAAAATTTAGGAAAAAAATTAAAATGAATGTAAAGGCTTAGAATGAAATAGAGTTTTTACATGAATAGAATTAAAATGGTAAAAACAAGGAGAAACATTAACTATATATATATATAAAAGAAAAGTAATAAAGTAAAATAAACGAAGACGAGAAATAAGGTTGAGGAGGTACTTAACTTTGAAAACAAAGAAGAAGAAGGGAAAATGGTAGATAATGCAATAGTAGAAGAAGAGAAAATAAGGACGGAAATTAAAGCAAGTTTTATGTGTTTTTTTGTTTTTGGTCGATCAAGAGGGGAGTTGTTGGATTTGGAAGTCAAGTCAATAAAGGTTTTTTTTTGCTTGTAGATTGTATATTGCAAAGAAGAAGGAATTTAGGTGTCCATGGCTTTATCGCAGGTTCGAAAACCCTTTTCACCCTATTCCTCTCTATGGTCTAGGGTTTTTCACATAGAAGCACACAAGAATGTCTTCGGGGGATCACAGGTGTTAGCCCCCTTTCCTACCTCCTAGAAATAGGCCCATCATTTACCGGGCATAGTTTTCTCCTACCCTCAGCTCCCAAAGAGAATATTTTTTGTCAGATTTTTCACCTCTGTCACAGCCTCCCATCCACAAAGTTTCCTAGATCCTTCGTATCTTTGGGCCTACAATCGCGCAATGGATTCTCAGCCAAAAGACAAGGAGTTAGTAGATTTTTCTGAGGACTTTATGCGAGATCAAAGATATGTACCTCCCCTCCGACGAAATGCAGACATCACGTCCCTAATCATACAATGGCAGCAGGTATGATCTCTCTCATCGTTGTCTATTCCCTTTCCCATTCCTACATAGTTCACTCGCAGTACCTAGATTCACCAGATCTTCACTCCCCCTGTCATGATGGCTCCACACCCCATCCTTCACATCCCAAGGAGCCTGTACATACATCCATCTCCCCTCACACTGTCTCCCTCAATCCCTCCCCGGATTTCTTTTACCCCTTCACTCCCTCCTTCAGTGCCAATGAAACTGCATTATCAGTCTCACCATCCACTCCTTCGTTGGACTTCCCTTTTTTGCATATGTAAGTAGTTCCATCTCCAGAGGTTTTCGTTAATGGTCTCACTTCTAAATATTTTATGTAGGGGAAATCTTTGCCACCTACCACAGTTATCGTGTCTCCAGCTAGCAGGATGGATAGACCTCGTAAAAAAAAAAATGTCTAAAGTGTAGAGAGGGGAAAATAAACATAAACCTTGGTGAGGGAATCAAGCTTAATGAAATCACCACCATGTAGCAAAACTCTTTAGTAGGAAGGTTTTCCAGCAAGCACCCCTTGACGAACTCGCTCAAAACCTAGTCAATGATGACCTTTAGGAACCTTCTCGGATATGAACCCATTAGTCGAGTACTCGCAAAAGGCTAGTTAGCATGGATTTTCAAGTTGAAATCAAACTCAAACAAAATTATCATGAGGCGATGATGCTATGGGACTCAATCTCTCCTTATGAACTGTTAGAAACCTGATTTCAATGCCTCCCTTGATAGACTTGAAATCACCACAATATGGGTTTAGCTCCCTGGTTTACCACTGATTTTCTAGAATGAGGAGGTCTTTCGAGAAATTTGATCAGCCCTTGGGTTCTACTATGAGGCGGAACTCTCTTTCATGCAAAATGGAAACATGGAAATGGTTGGAATTCTGGTCAGTCTCAAGATTTCAAGTGGCTTAGCAGAGAGTATGTCCATATAGCACCATGGTTACACCTTCTCTCAAGAGATGGACTACAAAGGGATTCTCTTTCGATGTGAGCATTGCCATTTATATGGTCACTTGGAAAAAGACAGTGCCATGTCGGATGTAATATACCAGATAATAAATGTATGCAAAACTGAAATAAAATGTTAGTAATGGCAGAATAACAACA
>CBVK0100306352.1:0-14619 GCA_900067695.1 Picea abies | reverse complement strand
GGGGGGGCGCGGGGGGGGTCCGGAATACTGCCCTCCCACAAGAAAACCACTTTTCTCCAAAATTTACCATTTTTGCCTATTTTACCATGTCATCTTCCAGATCAATTTTTGGGAAAACGGAGATGGATTTTAAAAATCCGAAAGAGTTTTTTGCTCATCACAAGCTGAGAAAAAAAAACCTCTTTCATTTTTTTCAACGGAGCTACGATCCGGGAGAATAGAAGACATCTTCGAGGCCTATTTTTCCATATTTTCAATTTTTCGTTTCAGTCCCGATCTTGCAGGAGCTGTTACGGCCAGCTAGGAACGAATTTGGCGAAACTGAAGGAGGTTTTTGTCCAAAACATGCCCATATACAATAACCTCTTTCATTTTTTTCGCAGTTCTCATCATTGAAGATAAAATCACGTCCGTTCAAACCCCTTTTTCGCAGAAAACCGGTCCGTTTTTCATGGCAGAAAGCTCCAAATTTTGTGGGAGTGGTGGCTATTTTTGGCCGAGGCGGTTAAACCGACTTTAGAAACTAATTGGGATGGTCTATCCTATTTATCCAAATGATTTTAATGTAAAAGGGTTCGACCTGTGAGGTTGCTAGATGGGACTGTGGGTTAGGCATGACCAAAAGACTTTTTTATTCTCTGTAATTTTGAGATGATCAATCAGCAATGAACATGTTTTCTTTTACAGGATTCTTGTGTGGTGATATTGGTGGTGTTTTTCTCTATTTAATGTTTTTCCTGTGATCATTATGCTTGTTTTCAGTTCTTATCATCTGAAGGAGAGTAATAGAAGCAGAATTTATCAACAGATACTCTGCCTCTGAGCTTTTGATGATCTTTATGTTTTCTGCTAAAGCTTAGTTCAGGAATTCTTAGCTGCTCCTGTGCCTGGATTTTATCTCCCCTATTTCTTCCTCAAATCAATACCATTAAAACTCAATTCGATCCAATATTGTTGCTACCTTGCCCTGTGAAAGAACTTTGTCCAAAGCTGAGGGTGAATCTCCTTATTTAAAATGCAGACCCCATTTACCCAATGGCCCTCCTTGCTGTTCCGAATCAATCATTTAAAAACCCTAACCCATGTTCTTCATAAATAGCCTAATACCTCTTCAAACAAAGCTATATCAGACAGAGAGATCCCTCTCTGAGTCTTGGAGGGATAGATCCAAGACTCGAAGTGGTTTTGATGTTGCCTCTGTGACTGCCTCACAGCCTTGGGAAAATTACAGAGTGCTAACAGGTTCTTTAAACATGTCATCATACTGGTTAACAACTTCAAATAGATGGGATTTTAACTTTGCATCACAACCTTGAAATGCTTTGTTATCAACATCATTTTTAGGTTTGATCATTAAGAGAACAAAATTCTTACTATCATTAACTAACCTCTTCATTTTCCCTGCATTTATAACTGACGATAGAAAATAGCTTTCCTATCATACAAATACAGGCTTCCCAACACAATACCACATATATCCAATGAAAAAACATCAAGCTCTACCTCATCAACGAAATTTGCAGTGATAGAAAACCTAAGTTTACACCTTCTTGTTACTTGTAACTTAGCATTATCACATATCCAACCAAGAGGGTATGGCTTAGGATGTGGACTTGTTTCCAACTTAAGTTTCTTAACAGTTTCTTCAGAAATAAGGTTTGCTTGAGATCTAGTATCAAATAACGTGTCTATCTTAGTATGCTTTGAAACAACCCTTATGTGAAAAAGTTCAATTCTGGCTTTCTCTTGTTGAGTTACATTGACATTATTATTATTTGAAGAGCTAGTACTTGCAATAGAACCATTACCTTGGTAACCCATGGTTGTGATCTTCGTTTCATCACCCGAATCTGAACCTAAATCATGTTGAATAGTCGCAACAGTCTTTGACTTCCCTTTGTTGTTGTTGCCAAACATTTTGGGTCTTCTTTCAGGATGAAGCTTCCAACAATGGTCTTCATCATGGCCATCCTTTGAACAATGTTTACATGTGAACTTTTCTCCCTCTTTCTTCACAGCAACATTCTTCCTGCCATTTCCCTTGAACTTCTTCTTTCCCTTGTCTCCATGGTTGAATGTCTTCTTGTTACCCTCATGAGTGTCGTTCCTTCCCCTTGCTTCCAAATGAGTAGCCTGTACACAAACTTCATCTAGATTCAAAAGATTAAACATGAGTATAGTATGTCTCAAATAACTATGTAAAGCTCCAATATATTTGAGCAAATTTTCCTGAGAAGACAAATCTACTCCCAAAACCAAAGCTCTTCTCCTAAATTCTTGAGTAAAGCTTTGCACACTCTGTCCTTTAGCTTGTCTAAAATTCTGCCATTCCATAGTTGCCTTTTGTTTGTATGCCAATGGATAAAATTGTTTTTTAATTGCGATAATGAAATCATTCCAAGAAAGAAAAATTTTACCATGCTTTTTCATTTCCTCCTGAGTCTTGGATTCCCACCAAATAAGTGTTGCAGTATCCAATCTTAACGAAGCAAGCTGAATTTTGGTTTCATCATCTTGAATTTTTTGTATTCTACAATATACTTCAATTTGACATATCCAATTATCTAACTTCTCAGCATTAACTTCTCCATTGTATATTGGCAATTCAAATTTTATATCAAGATTTAATGAAGGAATTTGCGAAGGAGTTTTACCATGCCCCTTTGGAGAATTCAGAAGAGGTCTTGAATTGGTAGAAGAAGAAGAAGAATATGGAGGAGAGGGTGGTGGAGAAGCACCATTCCCTCCATTTCCATTTGGAGTTTTGTCACCACTGCCTCCCTTACGCATTGAAGGGTTGGAGCCTTCACCCTGCGACAATATGTTCCTTTCCATCAAGATCTTTATCATCTCTCTCATCTATATGACAGCCTTTCTGAGATCTTCATCTTCGGCAGGAACACGTTCATGACTTTCTGCATGAGCCATGCTTGGTGAATGTCTCCCTGAAACTTGCAATTATGGTATATGCTTTCTCCTTGTCGGATAAGAACCTGGCTCCACAAGTTGACCTTCTCCTCTTGTGATTTTCAAACTTGTGAGCATCAGAAAAAAAACTTGCAAATAATCAAGTCTTCAAAAACCAGTGCTCTGATACCAACTTGATCTAAAAATGAAGAAGACTTGAAATACCTGAAATTATTGCAATGTAAATTTTATGTGTTTAAAGAAAATGGATCAGTTTGAAACACATAAATTAAGGGATTACTTATGAAAAATACACATAGACAACAGCATAATCAATGAACATAAGCACATGAAACACAACAATTGATAAAGGAGTTCACCCCTCTTTTGGGCTACATCTCCTGGTCCAGCTTCCAATGGATCATTATTATTAATTTCTCAAAAGTGCTCAAAAACATTTTTTACAATGCTCAAACTAACAAACCGACTGCTCCAATGGCTTTAGAGCATCCAAAAACCCCTGTCTGGGCTCTTTTGGCACCTCAATCGATCGAAAAACGAAGAAGTTAGGCCTCTTGGAAGTCTCCCCCTTCAAGCTTGCTATCTCTGCATCTACAAATTGCACCCTTGTCAATTGAACCTAGAACACACGCAATAAATAGCGTGAAAACCCAGCACTGGGTGCAACCGTGCCAACGGTGCAAACCGTAGGATGGTTAAGGGCGCACCAACCCCTAACCACCTAGCACCTGGGCACATAGGGGTTCATACGACCGCACGTATAGGCAAAAGGGGCCAAACGGTTACAACCGTGCCAACCACATTAACTCCTCGCTCCAGTCGTGGGCATATGGCATGCAACATAGAACCATGGGCTATGTAATATAAACTCCGTGCCAATCCAACTGTCGGGCTATACCATATATGGTATGGTCACATATGAAATCAAATGACCGTGGGCCGGGGCTAAGCCCCGGCCCGACCCCCTGCCAATGGTTATAATATTCGAATTGAAATATAATTAAACTCACATATATTACAAGGCATAATTTGTAACCCATCGTTCGGTCAGAGTTTTTGAAAGCTATGTGGTGGGGGAAGTCCGGGGGTCGAACCCCACGGACTCCAATAATTTTACATAACGACCCATGAACCAATAAAGGGGTGCCACGTGGCAGCCCATGATTGGGCCATGTGGCATCTTACCTCTAGCCAATGAAATGCCACATGTCACCATATTATTTGACCATTCCTGCCAATCATCATATGCCACATCACTTCTGTACGGTCGTACGGCCCTGCCACGTCATCCTCTACGGACTATACAGACTGTACAGTCAGCATCATTTTTTTTGCCTGTTTGATTTTATGAACAAATTGAAATATCTCTCGCTCCTGTTGTTCGTTTGAGACGAAACAAGTTGCATTGGGTTCGCAATGATGAGGCCTACGCTCTCGTCCAGTTTGAGTCGATTCCGAGCACTTTGAATTTTTGAGCAAAATTTGATCCCCTGATCATCAACCTAGAGGTTATTTACCACGATCGTATATCCTATGGACCTTTCCCATATACACCACGGTAGTGTGTCCTGTTGAATCGTCTACTCTAGAACTTTCAACCGGACAGTCTTGTTGGTAAGGTGACTCTCCACATGTCCATCTCCCACCTACGGTCTAGTAATCCTAGCCCCGGAATAGAAGTTTTTAACCCACCAACCTAACATCCTGGTATATTTTTCTTACAATCCTAAACGATGGCTATTAGCGGTGCTTCTGCGGATATAGTGGTCCCCTATAGGGAGCCCTCAGCTAAGGAACCTATCGTCAAGGTGTCATGAACAAGGGTCCTATAGACATATATTGATACCAAGAGGTTTGGCCCAAACGACTAATGATGCTCCTGTGCACTAGATGTTTTCATTCCAGACAATCTTGTAGGAATCTTGTACGGACTCCCACGGTCAAAAATTCCTTATCTAAGAGGCCTACTAGACTACATCGTGCAACGTCTGAGGCATTTAGATCCTCACCTTTGCACGAAAGCTGGAGTTAAGGCCAATCACAAAATTTCTCATCTCCAGCTTCTTCATGTTCATATGTGAGGCATACCGAAGTAGCTTCATAATTTTTATATCATAATTTGGCACCGTATGACCAACTTGTCATAAGGTGTTGAACTCGTCGACCTAATGCTCAACGAATTCCTCTAACAAATAATTCTCCTAGAATCGTTCCTCAAACCGTTCCCCTAACACGACTTCGACAACCAAGTTTAGCTGAGTTAGTAGTGTCTTTTTCCATAGAAGAGTGCTCCCCTTTAGATGAATACCACCTATGCATACCTTCATTTTGGAGGTCATAATCCTGAAGCGCATCACACATCGCCTGGCTTTCCAACCATGCCTTGATGGCTGATCCGTCTATGGCACTCGTGGACTTGGGAACTTAACCCTCTTGAGTTTTCTATGAAAGATAATAGTATTGGTTGGGGCATGCGATGGACCCTCAGAGGTAAAGGTGTCCTGGCCCTATATCAGCACAGGTGGTTAGTCAAGGCCTCTGACATTTCTCTGGAAGGACCCTGTCAAACCCAAACACATCTCGTGCAACAATCCGCTCATTCTCAATACTTGTTCCTCTCCTTGGGGGTTAGACCCCTCTGGCGTGGGTGCTACTGGATTCACCATGCCTCCTCCCCTAGCACCATCTTGTGAATCTCTTCAATGTCCTCTAACTATGATTACCGCAAGGACATGTTAATAATTTAATTAGCACTGAGTATAAATAAATGGATAAATTCAATGGAAGTCGTGTCTATCCATAGTCACAGGTTTGAACCCTATTTGATACCATATGTAACAACCCGAGTCGTTACGACAATGAAGTGATGTACAATAGAATTTTTTTTTTTTTAATATTGATTAGGAAACATCAAATAGCTAGCAACATCACCTACACGTCATTCACATAATATAAAGAACATTATGTTGGTTGTGGAGAATGATTATCTTCCTGATTCAGAGGTCTTTTACTTTCAGCCATGTTTATACCCCATGAAGTATTTACACCCCAAAAGTATGCACACTCTTTCACACGGGGGAGTGCAGAGGGGGGGTACCCCCTCTGCGGGGCCTAAGGGGGCTATCCCCCCTAGTTGGGGGGTTTGGGGGCAAGAGGGGCCCCGAAGGAAAAATTTCCTTGTAAATGTATATTGTAATTTCATTGTAAATCTGGACTGTTCATTATAAGGTCACAGATCTAATGGTAGAGATTATGTTAGGGTTTTTTTCCCTAGAAGGCAACCCTCTTTTATGAGGGAAATTTATTGTGGCTATGATTGATGGAGAATATTGTATTCTGAGATAGGATACTGTGAGAGAAAGAATAGGAAGTTACAGCGGGTTTGTTGTAGGTTGTATCCCTTCATATACTGGATAATAATAAATGAAGGACCTAACAATTTCTCTGGTGGACGTAGCCCACACTCGGTGAATCACGTAAATCTGTGTCTCTCTTGTATTATGTATCTTATGTGTTTTTGTTTCTTCATTTGTTTTATTTTATTGCTCCTCGGTCCTATTTTTCTAACAACTGGTATCAGAGAAAAAGGTAACTCGCAGGAAAAGAGGGTTCCTGGTTCAAGTGGGAGAAATTTTGGAAGATGGAAAGTTTAGGGTTGAGAAATTTAATGGCCAAAACTACCAGTTACAGAAGATGCAGATGGAAGACTATTTATATCAGAAGGATCTATTCCTACCATTGGGTGGAATATAAAAGAAGGTGACAGCTACGAAGGACGAAGAATGGGAGATTATTGACAGAAAGGCTGTAGGAATGATACGGCTAAGCCTGGAAGCATCGGTGGATTTCAATATTTCGAAAGAAAATACAACGAAGGGTTTGATGGATGCATTGACAAAATTGTATGAAAAACCCTCAGCATCCAATAAGGTATTTCTAATGAAGAGATTATTTAATATGAAGATGTTGGAAGTTGGGTCTGTTGCAGATCATTTAAAATATTTTAATACGGTTACTAATCAACTAAGTTCTGTAAAAGTGGACTTTGATGATGAGGTAAGGGCTCTTCTAATCTTGTGATCATTGCCAGAAAGCTGGAACAGCTTGGTCATGGCTGTAAGTAACTCTATCTCTGGTTCAAATACTTTAAAATTTGATTATGTTGTTGGTGTTATCCTTAGTGAGGAAATGCGACGAAAAAGAATAGGTGAGACATCAGGAAATGCATTGAACATGGAGAACAAGGGAAGACAAAAGGATAAAGGAATGGGTTCAGGAACTGTGGAAATTCTAGGAAGGGAATATCCGAATCCAGACTTGGAAATATAGAGTGTTGGAATTTTGGGAAGAAAGGACATTTGAAGAAATACTGCAAAGCTCCAAAGAAACAAAGAGATGGACATCAAGAGAGAAATCAGGAAGCAAATGTAATAGGTGATGTGTTACAATATGCTTTGATTATTTCTGTAGATAATATTTATGAGTCTTGGGTAGTAGATTCAGGGGATTCATTTCATGCCACACCATATAGGAAACATTTTCTAGATTATGTTCAAGGTGATTTTGGACAGGTTCATTTGGGTGATGATGCACCATGCAAAATTGTTGGAATGGGAAAGTTAAAAATAAAGCAATGCAATGGAAACCAATGGATGTTGAAAGAGGTCAGACATGTTCCATATTTAAGGAAAAATCTAATTTCAACAGGGCAGTTGGAAAGTGAAGGTTGTATATCCATATTTACAGATAAGACATGGAAGGTCATCAAAGTATCATTGGTGATAGCGAAAGGAAAGAAGGTAGGTACATTGTATTTATGTACTGGTAATACTGACTCATCTATCTCTTTAGATTGTACAAGAGTGGATACAACACTGTGGCATCATAGGCTTGGAAACATGAGTGAGAAGGGGATGTAGATACTTCACAAAATAAATTTGTTTCCAGATCTTAAACAAATTGATTTGGACTTCTGTGAGCATTGTGTTTATGGAAAACATAAGAGAGTCAGATTTCTCAGAGTCAGAAAAGAAAAGAAAAGTGAAAGATTAGATCTTGTGCATGCAGATGTATGGGGACCATCTCAGGTATCATCTCTTGGTGGCTCTCATTATTATGTTACTTTTATTGATGATGCAACTAGAAAAACTTGGGTTTATTGCATCCGACAAAAATATGATGTTTCTGATACTTTTAAGAAATGGAAAGCTTTGGTTGAGAATGAGACAGGAAAAAAGTTGAAGTGTCTCAGATCATATAATGGAGTTGAATATTGAAGAAAGGATTTTGATGATTACTGTTCATACCATGGAATTCGTAGAGAGAAGACAGTTCCAAGAAAACCACAAGAAAATGGTGTGTCAGAAAGGATGAACAGGACAATCATGGAGTGTGCAAGGAGTATGAGATTGCATGTTGGTTTACCCTTACAGTTTTGGGAAGATACTATAGATAGTGTTGTTTATTTAATAAACAAAGGACCTTCAAGCTCTTTGTGGGTAGAATTCCATAGGAGGAATGGACAGGAAAAAAGGTAAACTATTCTTTTTTGAAAACTTTCGGTTGTGAATCATTTGTCCATATTGATAAAGAAAATAAACCAAAGCTTGAGGCAAAATCCAAGAAGTGTACCTTTATTAGATATGGTGTTAATGATTTTGGTTATTCCTTATGGGATTATGAAAATAACAAAATCATTAGGAGTAGAGATGTCATATNAGTAGAGATGTCATATTCAATGAGAAGGTCATGTACAAAGATCAGTTGCAAGGAAAGAAACAGGAAAAAGAAAAACAAGAATACACAGTGCTTGGTGAGATCACTGAAAAAAAAAATCCAAAGGAACCAGAGAATCAAAATGTACAACAACAAGAGTAGAAGATACCTCAAACACCTGCAAGTGTTGTTAGAAAATCTACCAGGTTAAGTATACCCCCTGAATGATACTCTCCTTCATTGTATTATTTATTGTTGACTGATTCTGGTGAACCAGAATGTTATGAAGAGGCAATGAAGGTAGACACCAAAAGGAAGTGGGAGCAAGGCATGAAAGAGGAAATGGATTCCTTGACAAATAACCAGACTTGGGACTTGGTTCAGTTTCCTGCGAGAAAAAGAGAATTGCAGAATAAATGGGTTTACAAGTCGAAGGAAAAATTGCCTTGTAAATGTATATTGTAATTTCATTGTAAATCTAGAACATTCATTATAAGGTCGCAGATCTAATGGTAGAGATTATGTTAGGGGTTTTTCCCTAGAAGGAAACCCTCTTTTATGAGGGAAATGTATTGTGTCTATGATTGATGGAAAATATTGTATTCTAAGATAGGATACTATGAGAGAAAGAAGAGGAAGTTACAACGGGTTTGTTGTTGGTTGTATCACTTCATATGTTGGATAATAATAAAGGAAGGACCTGGAAATTTCTCTGGTGGATGTAGCCCACCTGGGTGAACCACATAAATCTATGTCTCTCTTGTATTGTGTATCTTCTGTGTTTTTGTTTCCGCGTTTGTTTTATTTTATTGCTCTGTGGTCCTGTTTTTTTATTGATGGCGAATATTGTATTTTGAGATAGGAGACTGTGAGAGAAAGAAGAGGAAATTACAGTGGGTTTGTTGTAGGTTGTATCCCTTCATATGATGGATAATAATAAAGGAAGGACTTGACAATTTCTCTGGTGGACGTAGCCCACACTGGGTGAACCACGTAAATCTGTGTCTCTCTTGTATTGTGTATCTTCTGTGTTTTTGTTTCTGCATTTGTTTTATTTTATTGCTCCGCGGTCCTGTTTTTCTAACACATTATTAAGGCATTAGGAATCAATACGAAACAAGGTTGACGCACCATAACCCACGACATGCATATCGACGTATTGACACGTTAATAATCATCCATTCAACATCCTTTCATTATACATTAATTATCAACGCGTAACAGTAAGAATCATAAACATTCAACGCATCTCATAAGTTCCATCAATCCTAAACATCAATATAATATGGTGCAATGTAATCATCATTCTTATAATCATGATGCACTTGATACCAACCATGCCTTTTCATGGTGCAATGTAATCATCATTCTTATAATCATGACGCACTTAATCATGTCATCCCTTCCAACCATGCCTCTTCATGTTTACTTGCATGACCCCCAACAAACTTTGGAAGTTTGATTTTATAAAATTCTTTGGTGATGTCCCCTGGTGGAGGTCCTCCCTGTGAGTCCCTCAACCCTTCAGGATTACCCACTCCATAAGGTGGGGGTTCCACTTCGACCTCTACTAACAGGCACGCCTTTAATGTCTCATTAATAGCCTCTAAGGAGTGCAAGATGAGAGCTAGCTCGAGCGATGCTGGTGGCAGTACCGGTATCGACGGTCCTTGCGATGATTCCCCCCAACCTTGATTTCCATGATTTATAACCATATTGTATAGTTGAATCTGTGTTCAACCAATTTCTTATTAGAAAACGGTTTAACGCATTCAACATTTCACTCAACTTATACATGCAAACATAAGGTTTTAGGCGTAAATTTATTTATAATTGTCTATAAACAAACATTACTGCAATAAGGTAAGTGGCTTAGGTCAGGGTTAAATCATCTAAGCTTAGTATCTTGGTGGGTATCCTTCTATCTTTCTTACCTTGCTAGTTTCTCTAGCACTTTGGTATCCTCGCCCCTTACTCTAATTTCCTTTTTTGTTCAAGTGTCTAACCCTTCCATAAATCACATTATACTCTTATAGATCTTATATCTTTGTGTAATCAGTCTCTTATAAATGATCATAAATGATTCCCCATTTTTTAATAATCATGCATTTAGCGTTATCAAATTACACTACTAATCTAACCAAATTACATTAATTAACATTACTCTAACACTATATAAGTATGTTTAAATATAAGTAAAGGGTTTGAGAGGTAATGTATATTTTATATTTTACAAGCCCTTTTATAATCCTATAACATACATACCCTAAAAAACACATATATATGATTTGCATATTACTTATAAAATTATATATATATATAATAAATTACATAAAACTATTAATATATACTAGAAATTAGGAATAAAATAACAAAATTTAAATATATTTAATATATTATTTATATTTAATATTATTTTTAAAATAAATAAAACCAAATCCATTAATTAAAATGATTTAAATAACATATATATATAAGAGAGGGGATAAGGCAATGGAGAGGTCGTATCCTTCCATGACCCTGAGGCTCAGGGAGAAACGGTTTTGTCAAAGGTTTTTTTTAATGTTTTTTTTGGTATAAGGGAGAGATGGTTGGCGTCTACATCTCCAAGGAGTCGGAGAAAAAAATGGTGGGACTTTCTTATCAAACATGGCTCTTTGTAAGGCTCTTTTCTCTCTCCTTGGTGGATCTTACTACGAGTTTTTTATTTTTTTTGGTGAGGGTTGTAAGCTCTGTTGTCTGCCAAGAGTTGGTGGAAGAGAAAGGTGTAGGTAAGGCAACAAGGTGGAGAGTAGGGTTATAAGCAGGCGTATACTTATTGGAAATGGGCACGTTTAATAGATTTTTAGTGTTTAATAGGTTTTCTATGTAGAAGATTAAATATGGTTAGAATATTCTTCTTAGTCAAAAAAAAATAAATCTATGATTTCAATCATTAACTTACATCCCTATATGTTTTTACTTTTTAACATTTACCTAATCACATTTAAAATTTTATTTGACGGTTAATTATTAACAAAAAATAAAATACTAGCACAGTATGGAGAGAAATGAAACACAACCTGTTTAATTACCGGTTTCAGTAATTCCAACACCATGTGTTATAATTTGTGATATAATTAATTACCATGAAATGCAATTTATGCCATGCGGTTTATCTTAGTGTTTCACCTTTGTACTGGTGGGCATTTTTTTACATGTTGGAAGATAATTCGTTTAATTTACATCGTTTGGTAATTCCAAGGCCACATGGTATAATTAATTACCATGAAATGCAATTTATGCCATGCCACCATGAAATACAATTTATGCTACGCCAGGGAGCGCCAGGGAGAGAATTAGATTACCCTCGAAGCTTTGGGTTACCATTTCACCAGTTTTCTATTTGGCTTTGATGTGTGATTATAAATCTTTCCATAGATATACGAGCTTGCCACAAAAGGCGCTCGTTTTGATCTTGTATTTTGCAATGTTTTTTTTCACATTTAAAAATAAAAATGGACTAGGTTTGATTCATGTGTTTTGTGTTCGATTTCAGGGATTAAATTCCTCAACGAAATTTTGAGGTTATGTTGATCTGCGCTGGAACTTTCATGATCAAATATAAGTTTGTGTAGATGACAAATATTTTCATGATCAAATATAAGTTTGTGTAGATGAAAAATATTGATGATTTTTTAATAATGTTTCATTGCTAAGCTAGGGAATTTTCATTGCTTTATCTTGTTCATTTCCCCTTTCAATTCATCCATCCCAGATCTCCTATGTTTTCTGGTAGGAAATGGTCTTGAACTACTATCTTCTTCCCTACTGGAATTCTTTAGGGAGCGAAGATGATGTCTACTGACACTCCTTGATCTTGTTTTCCTCTCAGGGGTCTTGAGACTCTCTGTCTTGCTTGAGTCACTCTCCTTTTCCAATTTCTTTTCTATTCTTTCTAGACTCTTCAACATCCTTAAGTTGAATTCACCCTGCTTATCCCTAACTTTCATGAGCATTCGACTATCAGCCTGGCGAGCTTGGGAATCTTTCTGCAATCATTCAATGATTTTCATCATATGTCCTTCCTTATCCATATCATTTCCTTTCCCATTAGAGTTTGATCCTTTGACTCCCAAGTTGACAATCCTTCCTTCTCTTTCACTCTCTCAATTGGAGGCAATCCGCACCTCTTCCATTCTCTACTCTCAACAACAACCTTATTCGGTTCTGGCACTTGCTAAGCTTCTGAAAACACACATGCAGACAATGGGGATTTGTCAAGTCGTCATTCCTAGAAAATTACACACATTCAAAACCATTCTGATTTAAGAGAACGCTTCGACTTCACAAATTTTTCGAGTTCTTCTTGTCTCTGTAATTTTTCGGTGATAGCTCCCTCTTTCTTATCCCCTACCCTCATAACCAAAGTTCATGACCAAATGCTAGACTACTAGGTGCTACTTAGGCTTTTGACCTTCGAAGAGTTTAAGGTACACACATCTATCTCCCAGAGTTTCGATTTACCGAGTTCGTGTAAATCAAGTGGATCGACGGTCCATGTTTACCTAACATCCAACAGTTAAAAATCTGCTACAGTTCTTTCGTCTTGGAATATTTTGTGACTTCAAAACTTCAGGTTTCAGAGTTTTAGTAACTGAGAGTTCAAAATGCAGTGACCCAAACCACTGGTCACTCCATTCCCCAAACTCTTATACATGATTTCTTGTATGAGATCCAACTATCCTCGATGATTTGGATCCAACAATCCAGATCTTTTCGAAGTTTCATGAACCGGGAGTTCACAATGCAATGACTCCAAATCTCTTGTCACTTCAATCCCTGAATTTCAATATGGGAATTCATGTATGAGATCAACGACTGTGAGCCTCCCCTGATCCGACAGTCCATATCTCTCCTAAGCTTACACTTGTCAAAGCTCTTCATCCCTAACTTCCTCGCTAGTTGGCTGGATCTGATGGCTCATGGGATTTCAGAACTTCTTCCTAGAAGCTCTTCACTATTTGATTCTACCTTTGTTAATCTCTTTCATGATTCGGGACTTGGAGTGACCAAGAATTTGGCCTGTGCTCCAAGTTCACATTCCCTGAATTCATGAAATGATCCAACGGATCAAACCAACCACGATCAATGACCCACATTTATTCTAGATCCTAGGGTGGCGAGTTTCTCCATCCACTAACCACCTTGCAACTTCTGTCTATCTTATGGTCCTCGCGATTTTGCGAGTTATCCACAGAGAATTTTGATTGTCCAACTCTATTTCTCAAGGAATTCTGGCCAATGACTTGGTACCCTCCTTTTGAACTTTCATCTACTTGATCCAACGGTCCTGATTCCCCACGATCTAACAACTCAGATCTCATCGGCATTTCGCGTATCAGGATTTCATGTGTCACGAGGTCGAAAGATTTTCCACCTTCGTCCTTCCTATTCCCAAAATGTCGATTTCTTCTTGGACAATTAATGGTCCAGATCTCTCTTAGATTGATGGTTGTGATCCAATCATGAATTCACATTTTGTGAATCCTCATGAACTCACCCTTAGACCATTTCAATTCATGAATTAGCAAAAGGTTGATCGCTCTCCACGCATCCTTTCCGATGGACGGTCCTGACGAATTCGGGATTTCATGTATCGCAATTTCCACACTCCTGTGAAACTCCAAAGGGCTTTAAACCTTGTGCACGTTCTCCAGATTTGACGGTTGTGAGGGTTCTCCTTTCCTCCCAAACAGATTCTATGGATCCAACACTTCTGGTGTGGATTTCTCTCACTCCTTGTAGCCATATACCACATCGGCTGCAGTTTTATAATACCGCTACACCTCTTGAGCTTTGTAACATGGTCAAGTAGTCCATTGACACTCAGAAACATTTTGAGATCTGAAAGTAGTCCTCCGGACACAATTTCTTCTCAAAACCTCGGTCCAAAGACCACTTATCTAGCCCATCTAGGGCTCCTCAGCAGATCGG
>CBVK0100306351.1:3582-14620 GCA_900067695.1 Picea abies | reverse complement strand
GTATCTTTGAACTCCAAATATTTGAGGATAAGATATTTGAAATTGACTCATCAAAATATTATTTTGATTCTAATGAAAAACTCTTTTAAGGTTCTCTGATTTTTGGGACCATCTTTTTTCTTCCTATAAATGTCATCAAATATATTTTATGAATGTGATCAATATGAGATATGTTTTTATTTATTATAATATATGATCTATATATATATATATATTATTTCTGCCAATTTTATGAGTGAAGATTCCTAGTCCTCTTCCTAGGAATTATTTCTTTGTATATTAATAAATATTCTTTTAAGTGAGCGATAAATATTTTGGGGCTTGATTCATAACATTCTCCTACTTATAAATATTGTCCTAAAAGAGTTTCAAGAAATATATTTTAAGAAAAATTCAAAGAGGAGTACCACCTCTATAAAAACGCAGGGGGATTCATATCTTTGTGAGGTTGTTTCTTTTGTCTTAATAGAGTCGAACATAAAAAAAAATTGGAGACCATACTAGGGATCATTTTATTTTCAATATATTTTAGGTCATCCTTCATATTAGATTAAGGAACTAAAGTCTCCCTCGTTCAAGGTTTTGAAAATAAGATTCAGGAAAATTGTTTCTTATTCTAGATGCATGGGGTTTATAAAAAGATTATTGAAATATGTTGCAATGACCTCGAAAAGACCCAAGAAGCACAAAAGATTTGGGAGAATGAACTCCCTAGAAACTTTATTGGAAAGAATTAAAAATTTGAAGAAGATGTATATTATGACTCATTTGAAGAGTTTATTTCATGTCATGATGCTCCTTTACCTTATTCACCAAGTCCATCAATGGATTTACAAGACTCAATAAAACAAAGAATTTCCTAAAGAAGGATGCAATTTCATATAACCCCTTTAAATCTACCAGAAATAGTTTTTCAAATGCCCAATATTTCTATGGAAAAACTTTCTACATTCTTTGAGAATATTTCAGAAGATGAAAAGCATCCTTTGTTTAATTTCAAAAGTATATGTCATGATTTTGACCTCAATGAATAAAATGTTATATGTCAATTATTTTTACAAACTTTGTGTGGGGATGCTCATGAATGGTATGGTTCATTACTTCCTAACTCCATTACCAGTTGAGATGTGTTGGAAAATGTATTTGCAGAAAATTTCATCCCAAGAGTGCATTCATATGTTTTGTTGATGTTTTCAATGTTGATGCCCACCCACCCTCTCCCATATGGAAACAATAAAATGAAGTGATTGACTTATAAGAAGAGTTTAATCAAATACTGGAATATTTTTCTCAATCGAGTCATATGAATGAAAATGAAAATAAGAATTATAATTTGCAAGAAAAATATTGTGGCCTTCCATATACACCATATGAAGATTATTCGAGTAGGAATATTTGTAATGAAATCATGGATCCTCCACCAAATATACAAGAATATTTCATCTTTGCAACATATGATGAAAATCCTAAAGAGAATTGGAAACAAGAAGAATTGGTGGAAGAAATAAATTTTTACAACTATGATGAGCAATATTTCCATTACATGAAGTAAGAGTATTTTCACGACATTTTTCATTACATGAAGAAAAAGCCTTTTCAAGACATTGTTGATAAATCAAGAACCTTGGAAGTGGTTGGAGATAAAGATAAAAATGAAAGTATTCTTAGATTGGAAAATCCTCATCCAATCAAAGACAATAGTATTCTTGAGCAGCCAAGAATTGATTTAATTGAATCATGGTTCTAGAGCATTGTTGGCCAAACAATGCAATCATATTTTGAGCACATTTGTCTCATTTTTTCTCCATTACAAATTGAGAGTGCCCCTAAATCATTGGTACAAGCCTCGATATGTTTAAAATTTTTGGAGTTCATTCCAAAAATCAGTTGGATGCTTGAATGGATCCATTGGAAATATAACTATACCTAAAATCGTCCCTTTCTTTCAAGTGAGATAGGGTAGGTAGATGTTTTTGTACATACTTTGCTTATTTCAGACAAATTTTGCATAATAAGGAAATTGTTATTTGAAGATAACTCCATGAAAGAATAAAAATTGCAATAATTTATTTTGAAGATGACTCCATAGCCCAATGGATAAGGTAGTTGGTTTTCATATTATGGGTTCTCAGTAACCCAAAAGGTGTCATTGTCCTATAGTTGGAGCCATGTTTTGGCCTATTTCTATCTTAATATCTATCGTCCTCTTATTTAACTTTACCTGGAATTTTTTTTTAGTCATGGCGAGTATACTTTATTTCCAAAAGAATACTCATTCTACAAAGTGCACGTACCTTATCCATCGCATTCAAAATGCACCAAAACTTAACCATTTTCATGATATTTCGTGGGTTCATAGGTTGGTGAACATGAAGGTTCATTTTCTTTTCATTGTAAATTCGCTACATCAACACTTAACCTATTTTATTGATTTTATTCACACTACGGGTTCCTGGCTTCCTGGACTCATGGAATCATCCTTTCACTTTATCCACACCCACTTCCCCACCATCCCGCCATTCTAAATCCTTTGTCACATTTTTCAAGATTTATTTAATGCTACAATTACAGAAAAGTAACTGTTAATTAGATTTTGAAAAGGTCAGTATTGATTGCATACTTCTCAAGGTAATATCAACAATATTTATTAAATTCTCCATTGAAAAAAGAAAATAACTCAAGTGATATTACTGAAGGAAATTGTATTCCAATATACTAAAAGTCATATAGAGTTCGTCAACTACATTGAGATGTCCATGATAAAGAAACAGTTATTTGGAGATATGTTGAACTTGTTCTCAAGAGAAGACTATAATTTTCATTGGTCAAGGTCTTGCTAGTATTTCATAGCATTGCCTCTACCAGAAAGAAACCAGAATAAAAATTGGACATCAGGTATCGCTCTTGATTTCAAATACATAGTCTCTTGGTCCATCAATAAATTTACTCAAAACCGAAGAGAAATTCTACTGCACAATGGATCCCATATTTGTTTTGAGGAAAATATCTTTATGGCATGGGATAAACCACAATAGAAATAATGACTACAGAAATAAAACATGATCCCAAGTGTGCTATATAAATGAAATGCTAACAAGACAAGGTCAAGAGCCTACCTCGTTCAGAGGTTCGATGAAGATCATCGTTGATCACAGAACTCAAATCTTTATACCTGCAACTTGTCCTCGACAACCAATATACGCAAGAACATGGTGATAATATATGATGTTATCACATAAAATAGCATAATCCATCAACATACATAACAAATACTCCCATGGAATAATAATTCAAATATTTGCACTATATCATTTGGACAAGAAAAGAGTATTTCTATTAAAATAATCAACAGAAGAATACAAGTGACAAACGTTTGTGTTGGCTCGTCTCAGAACTGAGAAACTAAGTCCCTTCCAGCTAGGTCTCCACCACTTCAATCCTCCACCAGAGGGCAAGCTCATATAAAGGAGAAAATGAGGTTCTCCATCAAAGAAGGAAGAGCTTGGGGGTTGAACAATGCATTCATAATTTTAAGGATAAAAGGGATGCAGACTCAATGTGAAGTGAAATTTCTCTAGAGTATCTTTTCTCTCAAAAGTTGAATTCTCTCCTCTTCCATGGATTGGATATGGTTCAATTTATAGCCTTCAAATGGAACTGAAGGGATGATTTAGAATGTTTCCAATATATGGAAGTTCAAGGATCATGGATCTCATGATGTGACATGGAAACCCGACACATTTTTTTAATTTTGAGCACCAAACTTGATGTACGTGGGTTGTAGTGGTGCAACCTGTGTATATGCATGTTGTCTAACTGGTAGGGTGCGTATATGTGGGAAAATATGATTTTTTGGCTCTAGGAAGTACAAAAGGGGACTTCAAGTCTGCATGGGGAAATGGAAAGGCCATCCAAGCAAGTTGCATGGGGTGAGGATAAATTTTCTATAACAAAATTTCTCTAGCTCCATCAATTTTCAAGAAGATGTTGAAATTACCATAAACGAATGTTACATTTAAAGAATATAGAACTAGAAGCTTCCATAAGGAAAATAATAATGGATTAAAGATTTTTCAAGAATATTTATAAGAACCCTCAACAATCCCCAAAGATATATCTAGAACTTGGGTCATTTTATTGAAAAATACTTAACAAGAAGTAGCATGGATTTTTTCTAGAATTATAGGAGAAGGGTCTATAGAAACCATTCATCGCTTGGCTTTGTATATTTTATATTTTACAATTCATGAAGAAGCAATTTTTTTACTAAGAAACTATGAAGTTCTAGATGTATTCTTACTTAATTTTCACTATTACTTATTTTCATACTTTCAAGAGGTTGAATATTGGGAAAAGGGTAAATTCTAATGTTGACCCTGTAACAATTTGGTATCAAGTCCTATGGAGGAAAAAGGCTGCTCATTTATTTTATGAAGTATATAATGAATTTGTCTTTGTTTTTAAGAAGCTTGTGTTTGGGGAGAATACATCTAGGTTGTCACAGGAAGCATTAGATTTTCTAGATAAAAAGGGGATTATGGAAAAAACAGACAAATACAATATTATAAGGATTTTTTATATCATAAAAAACCCCTATATATTCCTTACTATGTTCAAGATAAATCATTTGTTGTTGAAGTGGTAAGGCAATATAAATCATGGTTGCATCAATTTTATGATAAAAAGAAGAAACAATTTATCATGATACCTTAGAAGGAAGAGAAATATTTATAAGAGGACATGCAAAAATTGATGAATATGCTACACAATTCGATGACTATAATATGAAATTTTCAAAAGAGATTAAGGGTTTTGACACTATTCATATTTTTCATGATCACATGGTATCATTGGGATTCAGTAGCACACTTATACTACTTTTATATTTCGAGAAGAAGAAGGAGACAGTCATGATCCTTTGGTTGGATGCATTAAAAAGAAATCAAGTGAAATGGAAACTATCATAAGTACCACAAAACAATATAAAAAAAAAGTAAAACCCCCTAATGAAAGGAACGCCCAGTCTTCTATTGTTTCTCAAAAGAGCACACAATCCAAAAAGAATTTTTAGTCTATGAATTCTAAACACAAAAGGTCTTTGATTAATAATGCAAATGATGGAGGTGATAAAAACCCTCCTCAACAAAATTTGGAGAAAACTCACAAGTTGAAAGTAAAAATAAAAAGAATCAATTCCGAACAAGAAATTGAAGAAAACATACCTAAACGTGAAATTCATCTTGAAGATACAGACCTGGAAGTTGATGTAGAAAATATTAATTTTCCTGGTGAAGAGAATATCCAGCCTGTGACTGAACTCACCATTCAAGAAGAAGAGTTCTCAAAGGAAGAATCATTTTCTATACATAATGCTTTATTTGATAAATACTCGAGAAAATTTATTTTTGAAAGAACCCCTTCAAAAAATAAAAAGGGAAAAACTTGTTCTACATTTAATCTTAGCAAGATCCTTCCATCTCGGATTGCTAATATTCATAAGGTTGTAAAAAATGCTCTTGATGTTTCAATAGATGATATGGAAGCTGAAAATTACAGACTTAAAGAAAGGATACAAGAATTAGAGTTTACTCGAATGACGCTATGAATATTGGCCACCCATGTTGCAACAATTCAACCTGGCGGGAATTTTGATAAAACTCCATATTCTAGTGTAATATTAAAAGGGACCTCAAGCTTACTTACTGCAACCAAACATTATGTTGAACAAAATATAAAGAAAATAATGTCTCTTATTTTAGATACATGGGATATAGAAATTAGTTTTGATTCTCTTGGTTCCAGGATTTAGAACACCAAAGAATATTTGAAAGATGATATTGAAAATGATGAAGGATTTTTCAAAGATAGACTTGCCACTTTTATTATAAAGATTTCATCAATGATAGAATATGAAATAAAAAAGAAGAGGTTCCTTCTCAATCCCATATAAATCAACTAAAGGTTTGTTGGAATCAAAGAATTAATGTATTAAGATCATTATTAAATGAAATTAATGACATGATATACAAGAAGACCTAGAATTATTCTAAATTGACTAGATTAGATCTTGTGGGAAACACTGTTGAAATAGAAGATCCAAAGTAATATCAAATTCAATGCTTCAAACAAGACACCAATTTGAAGAAATTGTGGAGCATTTAAAGAAATTATGAGCAGAGAAGTTCAGTAATATGATTGAATATACTTAAAATGACATTGATAATTGGAGATGCCAATAGAAATGGGGATATTGAAACTACATTGCAAAATATTTCAATTGATTATAGAGAATATGAAATTGAATTATTTAAAATCAAAGTCAAACAAGAAGTGACAGTTGCTCCTTTATGAGAATACATTGAAGAATGGTTAAAAAATGATATAATCAAGATTGTCGAGGGCCCAAGGGAAGAAGTTAATATCAGTCACAAAACAACAGCAAACAAAGAAACAAAAGGTGTATCATCAAGAAAATGAATCATGAGAGATTCATCATAGTAATTCTAAAGATCACATTTATTCTCAAAATTTTCCCTTTCAGATCAGATCATCCAATTACGTTTATTATTTACTTGAAGAACATAACCATTTTTGTATCATTTCTCTCTCTTTTTCTCTCCAGGTTCAACCTTACTTTTTCCTTGATCCCTCGACTCCATTCTCTTCTCTTCTTTTTCATTTTATGGTCTGTGGGATCCCCAATCCTAGTACTTTTGGACAAACACATTTATTTTCATCAAACTGTACAAACTTAATCATTTTTTAGAAAATCCCAGAGAACTAGTTATGGGTTAATTTTGACTGTGTCTTTGAGCTCTAAATATTTGAGGATAATATATTTTAAATTTAATCATCAAAATATTATTTTGATTCTAATGAAAAACTCTTTTAAGGTTATTTCCTTTTTAGGACCATCTCTTTTATTCCTATAAATGTGATCAAATATATTTTATGGATGTGATGAATGTGATGTATCTTTCTATTTCTTATAATATATAATCTATATATATTATTTCTGCCAATTTAATGAGTGAATATTCCTATTCCTCTTCTCAAGAATTATTTCTGTGTATATTTGTAAATTTTATTTTAAATGAGCGATAAATATTTTGGGGCTTGCTTCATAGCATTCTCCTACTTGTAAATATTGTCCTGAAAGAATTTCAAGAAATAAATTTTAATAAAATTCAAAGAGGAGTACCACCTCTATAAAAACACAGGGGGATTCATATCCTCATGAGGTTTTTGTTTTGGTATTAACATACTCAAACATCAATAATTTTTGTGACCATACTAGGGAGCCATTTATTTTCAAGATATTTGAGGCCATGCTTTAGATCAAATTGAGGAACCAGATTATCCATGGTTCAAGGTTTTGAAAAGAAGATTCAAGAAAATTGTTTCTTGTTCTAGATGCACGTGGTTTATAAAAATAGTCTTAAAATATGTTGCAATGACCTCAAAAATGCCCAAGAATCACAAAATATTCGGGAGAATGAAATCGCTGGAAAATTTATTAGAAAGAATAAAAAATTCCAATAAGATGTATATTATGACTCATGTGAAGAGTTTCTTTCATGTCATGATGGTCCTTTACCTTCTTCATCAAGCCCATCAATGGATTTACAAGACTCAACAAAACAAAGAATTTCCTAAAGAAGGAGGTTTTTTCATAAAACTCATTTAAATCTACTAGAAATAGATTTTCAAATGCCCAATATTCCTATGAAAAAAAATTCTACATTCTTTGGGAATATTTCAAAAGATGCAGAGCATTATTTGTTTAATTTCAAAATTACATGTCCCGATTTCAACCTCACTGAAGACAATGTTACATGTCAATTATTTTTACAAAATCTACATGGGGATGCTCTTGAATGGTATGATTCATTACTACCTAACTCCATTATTAGTTGGGATGTCTTGGAAAATCCATTTGCAGAAAAGTTCATCTCAAGAGTGAATTCATATGTTTTTGTTGATGTTTTCAATGTTGTTTCTCACCCACCCTCTCCCATATGGACACAAGAAAATGAAGTGATTGACTTAGAAGAAGATTATAATCAAATATTGGAATATTATTCTCAATCAATTCATATGGTTGAAAATGAAAATAAGAATCCCTGAATGGGGTGCCACATGTCCCAGCATTCATTTAAACACCACCCCAACTTGTCTCCTCTCCTCCAGGATTCCTTTCTCTAGGAGGAAATTTATTGCGAACTGGTGTGATGGGAATTTTCACCATGCGAATTCAATGGAGCTCTGGTTCAAAATGTCACCAGAGGAAAATTCCCACTTTGGATTAATTACACTCTCAATGCATCAGCTTGAAGATATTTCCCTTTGTTGCCCTGCTTTTCCAGACATGTTTCTCCTTATCTCCCCTTATGTGTGCTCAACTTCTCCTCTAGTGAGATTAAAAAACGTCCTATTCCAGACTGTATATCCTCATTCTCTTTCTCTTGCCCTAGGAATTGGAATCATGCCTCATGAGCATGGCCAATCCAGCAGAGGACCTACTTACCAAATATCTATTATCGAACAAGGGCATGACACGATTACTTCTTCATGTGATCTAATGCAAGTCCCCTTTCAATAAATTCATTCTATAGTTGCACATGATATTGACATTAGCACTGCATGGGAGAGTTAGGGTCATGGAGCCATTGATGAGTCCTTTCCTACTCAACCTCGTGAGTTTACAATGCACTCGATCCTTTCCTATCAGGATCATATGGATGATGTAAAAAATAAATCTTTCTGGAACACTCCACTACAAGGACATTAGGTATATGCCATAGTTGAAGAAGCACCTCTAATTACTACCCTTCAGGAAACCATTCGCATCCCGAAAGAGACTCCTAATTATTCTCAACCTCATTTTTTTTAGGAGAACCTTTCTTTGATCATGGATATATGCCAAGAAGTGGAAAACCTGTTGTTTCAACATGAGAACCTCAATCATCAATTGGAATTTCTCTATGATGCATTGTCAAGCAAGCATATGTCACCAACCTTACAATATTGTTCCAAACTAGCACCATCACACTTTTGGAGACAACAATATAGACACAATTGGTGCTTGATTCCTTTGGTTTTTCTTATTTTTTTTCTTATACTCATGCTTATAATATTTTGGGAAATTTTAAATGGATTCCTATCCATATTTGAATAAGAGAGACATATAAACAGTATGATATTTTTGATAGAACCCTGGAGATGGCTCTGGTTTCCATTTTTTAGCAAGCTAGACCTTAGGCTTCCAAGACTATGTAATCTCTTCAGTTTCTAGAGGAAATACATATATTATTTACCAAAAAAAATAAAAAAATAAAAATAAAAATTCTAATTTGCAAGAAAAAGATTTTGGCCTTTCATATACACCATATGAACATTATTCGAGCAACAAATTTTGTAATGAAATCCATGATCCTCCACCAAATATACAAAATGATTCCAGCTTTGCAACATATGATGAAAAGCCTAAAGAGAATTGGAAACAAGAAGAATTGGTGGAAGAAATGAATTTTGAGAGCGATGATGAGAAAGATTTCCATTACATGAAAGAATAATATTTTCAAGACATTTTCCATTACATGAAGAAATAGTATTTTCAATACATTTTTTATAAACAAAGAACCTTGGAAGTGGTTGGAGATAAGGATAAAGATAAAAGTATTCTTAGACTAGAAACTACTCAACCAATCAAAGACAATAGTATTATTGTGCAGCCAAAAAATGATTTAATTGAATCATGCTTCCAGAGCATTGTTGGTCAAACAATGCAATCAGATTTTGAGTGCATTTGTTTCAGTTTATCTCCAGTGCAAATTGAGAGTTCCCTTGACTCATTGGTATAAGCCTCAATATTTATCATAGTTTTGGATTTCATTCCAAAAATCGGTTGGATGCTCGAATGGCTCTGTTGGAAATTTACCTATACCTAAAATCGTCCCTTCATTTCAAGTAATATAGGGTAGGTAAATCTTGTTTGTACATAATTTGTTTATTCCAGTCAAGTTTTACATAATAAGGCAGTCATTATTTGAAGATAACTCCTTGAAAGAAGAAAAATTGAAAGAATTTATTTTGAATATGACTCCATAACCCAATGGAGAAGGCAACTGGTTTTCACATTTTGGGTTCTCAGTAACCCACAAGGGGTCATGATTCCATAGTTGGAGCCAGTTGTTGAGCTGTTTCTAGCTTAATATCTATCTTCCTCTTATTTCACTTTAGAATTTGTTTTGAGTCATGATGGGTATACTTTCTTTCCAAAATAATTATGTGTTCTATAAAGTGCACCTCCCTTCTCCTCTACATAAAAAATTCACCAACACTTAACCATTTTCATGATATTTCATGGGTTCGCAGGTTGGTGAACTCGTGAGTTCATTTTATTTTCATTCTAAACTTTCTACATCAACACTTAACCATTTTTCTTGATTTTAGATTCACATCGTGGGTTCCTCGGTTCCCAGACTCACTGACTCATCCTTTAAATTTATCCACATCCACTACCCCACCATCCTGTCATTCTAAATCCTCTATCATATTTTTTAATATTTGTTTAATGCTACAATTACAGAAAAGTATCTGCTAATTAAATTTTGAAAAGGTCATTATTGATTGCATACCTCTCAAGGTAATATCATTAATATGTATTAACTTCTCCACCCAAAAAAAATAAAAGAACTCAAGTCGTATTACTGAAGGATATTTTATTCCAATATACTAAAAGTCAGAAAAAGTTTGTTAGCTACATTTACATGGCCATGAGAAAGAAGCAGTTATGTGGATATACATTAAACTTGTTTGCAAGAGAAGGCTATAACTTTCATTGGTCAAGGTCTTGCTAGTTTTAGCAACATTTCCTCTGCTAGAAAGAAACCTGAATGAGACTTAGAAATTAGGTATTTCTCTAGTTGGTTTCATTCCAGAAGTGTTCGATTGCAAAGACATAGTCTCTTGGTCCATCGATAAATTTATTCAAAATCGAAGAGAAATTCTACTGCACAACGGATCCTATATTTCT
>CBVK0100306350.1:152-14621 GCA_900067695.1 Picea abies | reverse complement strand
AATGTTTGTATTTGCCATTGCATCTTTTCTGTTCTTTTCTGAATATCAGTTTGCAGTAGATATTGTACAAGGTTAGAATTTACAGATTCAACCAGTAGCTTGGCTAAACCTTTCCCCTTAACCAAGTTGGTGGGTTTTATCTCTAAGTCAAATTCCAGAATTTTAGCGATCCATCGACCTCTTTTCCCATCTACGTTGGGCTGCACAAGGATGTCCTTCACGGAAGCTGAAGAAACATATGATGTTACCTTTGAATGTAGGACATAGACTCTGAAAGATTTAAGAGCTTTCACTAAGGCATAGGCCTGCTTCTCCATGATTTCATACCTGCTCTCTACGTCTCTTAATGCCCTGCTGAAGAAGGCGATGGGCTGCTCATGCCCTTCCTCATTTTTCTGCAATAAGACCTCCGCCATTGTATCAAAAGAAGCAAAGGAGAAAATTAGGAACTCTTTGGAATAGTTGGAACTGATTAGCACAGGTGCCTCAGTCAATGCCCTTTTTATTTGGTCAAAAGAGGCCCTGGGCTCAGCGGTCCATTTCACTTTGTTTCCCTTCCTGAGCATGGCCGTGATGTGTTTCACTAGCTTGGAAAAATTTGAGACAAACCTCCTTAGAAAATTAGTTTTCCCCAAAAAGGCCTGAACCTCTTTTTTAGACCTGGGAAGTGACAAGGCTTGAATTTCCTCCACCCTACTGGGATCAATTCTCACTCCCTTTGTCGATACTATATGTCCCAATAACTTCCCTTCCTGCATAGCAAACAGGGACTTCTTGGGATTCAGGGAAATACCAAACCTCCAGCATTTCAAGAAAACTCTCCTTAAGTGGCAGTGGTGCTCTTTATCATACCTGGAGAAGACCGTGATGTTGTTTAGGTAGATCACTACAAATTGGTCTTTTTCTCCTATGAAGGCTATATCCATGGCTCGCTGAAATGTTGCTCTTGCATTCATTAGCCCAAATGGAATTTTGGCATACATGAATGTGCCCCAAGGAGTGGTGAAGGCTGTCTTATCCCTGTCCTCAGGCATGACCGATATCTGGTTATAGCCAGAAAACCCATCGATCATGGATATCCTGGAGGCACCAATTACCCTCTGCAGTATGTGTTCCATCTTAGGTAGGGGGTAATTGTCTTTCTTTGAGTTTCTGTTGAGATTCCTGAAATCAAAACAGAGTCTAATTTCTCCACTTTTCTTTCTTATTGGGACCAAATTGGCTACCCATTCAGAATATCTCAAGGGGACAATAATTTGGGCATCTAACAATTTCTTCACTTCTTTCTCCATGACAGGTAGCAACATGGGATTTATCTGTCTCAGCTTCTGTCTAAATGGTTTAGACTCTTCCTTTAGTGGGATCTTGTGCTCAATGAAAGATGTGTCATAGGTCTTGAGGTCTTCATATGTCCATGCAAACACATCAACAAACTCTTTTAGCAAACATTCCTCCGATGTGCCAATGTTGCATTCGGTTGTCTCGACATCTTCATTCGAGACCCTGCCCTTTACTGGCACATCATTCCCATCGAACAATCTTTCTAAAGGGACAAGTCCTCTCAGAATGTGATTACTGGGCAGCTGAATGATCTGATGATTAGCGATTTTATTTAAAAACTCCTCAGGACGAGGGTCACCTTCCAGGTCAGGATCCTGGTCAATATGCAACACAGAAAATTTGTCAACTGATTGGAGAAACCTTTTGAGTTTCGAATCATCTTCGAACACCTTCCAATGCTTGACATTGTCTGGCACCGAGGGCCTATATCTTATATCAACATCATTTTTTACCATAGGCAGTAGAGGAAATTTGAGCAAACTAGCTGAGACGACTAAAGAATTGGCCAAAGTGTTTTCTCCCCTCGGAATGAAAGAAATGTTAAAAGCCAAGAAGAAATCATCTATAAGGTACCATACTTCATTCCAATAATTCCTGAGCTGGGGATTATGGGCTCGATAAGCATTCCTTACCTGCTGAATAATCAACTCAACATCTCCGAATATTGCTATCTCTTTAACTCCCATTTCCTTTGCGGCCCTCATAACCAGAACAAGAGCTTCATACTCTTCCACGTTGTTGGTGGCTTTGAATTCTAGCTTGTATGACAGAGACATGACTTCTTGACAAGGTGATATGAAAACCACTCTTGCGCCAGTGCCTTCGCTAGAAGAAGCTCCGTCAAAAAACATCTTCCACACAGGGGAGCTTTGAGGGGAAATCAGATGATCAGGGCTGGGATGTTTTCTTATTATCAAAGAGCTTTCAGGGGCATCGGTAAGTTGCAACAAACTAGACCCTAAGTCCGTGTCAAGTGAAAATATAGGGTGATTTGTAGGGTCTGTTTCATCACTGAAAATATAGGCTAGTTGGGATTCTCTGTATAATCTCCTTTGTTCCCCTTCGAAGACTAGAATGGTGGCATATGTGAGATCCATATGTAGTGTCCCTCCAAGTTTCTTGATCCATGATCTAGACAATAGCATACCAAATTTGGGGGGACATAAGCTACCACGATATCCATGACCACACTTTTCATGGGCAGCTGAAACATGGAAACCACCAGGTCTTTGATGACTCCTAGACACTACACTCTCCTTGAGTCAAAAGAATATAAATCATGATAAGTTCTTGTCACCTCCAGTCCCAATTCTTCCATGACTATTTTTGGCATAAGGTTATGGGAAGCCCCTGAATCCATGAGGTAGTTATGCAACACTTTATCATGTATGTTCAGGGATGTGTAGAAGGGGGGGATGAATCATCTATGTCTTCTACCATAGGGCCTAAGATGACAGTTGGATTCTCATCTTGAAGGTTTATTGAGTCAGATGGGGGCTGGGGATACTCAGATTGTAGCAGCTTGGAGAGGGATATTTTAAAGTCTTCATTTTTAACTAGCTCTGAGAGGGGGATGGGGATCCTAATATTTTGAATTTCATGTTCAAAATTAAAGGATGGAATAGAATTAGGAGCTTCCCTTACCTTGGCGACGGGTTCTTTGACTGCTAGAAAAGTGCTCTGAGCTCTTTTATCCTTAGTAGCAGCTGCTGCAGATTTAGTAGGTTTTTCTGCTATGAGGGGCTGGTCTGGGCTGTCAAAGTCTCCTTCTTTCCTTCTCGACCTGAGATTATATCTGTTAGAAGTGTGACCGGCCCTTTGCTCTTTCCCATACTCATGAATTTAAGCGCTCATCAGGGATTCTTCATAGGTGGACTGCGTAAAATGGGGAAAAGGGGGAGTGTCTTCCATACAGTGAATCTCAGGGCCAAACTCGTCTATCTCCTCTCTTTCCTCATGATCAACTAGGTTGTTTTGGAGGGGGGTTTGAACCCTTTGATCATCTCTATATTTTCCCCTTTGTTCCCTCGGGAAAACCTGAGGCATATTGTTAGCATGTCGTCTGAAACCTCTATTATCAGTGTTCTGGGGATTTTTGTACATGGGCTTCCCCTCCAATTCCCACCTCTCCATCTTGGCAGGAAGATATTTTATTTCTCTAGTTGTCTCATCTGTCTGATGGGGCATGGGAGAGGAACTGGATGGGGAGGCTTCAGGCCTTTTTTTAGCTATGTTTCTATCAGCAGCGTTCCTGAGTCGGTTGAAAGCCAATATGTTATATTCTACCTCCACGGCCGCATCCTTCATGTGGGCCAACATAGCAGCCCTTCTCTCCCTTATCAGTAAGCAGAAATCAGGATCAAAAGCACTGGAGTAAGTGATCTTTGTAGAGGCTTCGGAGGGCTTTATCTCAACAGGGATTCTGTTGTACATTTTATTAAATCTCTTGGAGAAGTCAGAGACAGACTCTCCTTCCTTTCTCTTCAACGACCCAAACTCTATCATGTAATACATGAAATCTTTTTTTATCTCCCCACGGTCTCAAAAAGGTACTATCTAAAGCTTCTATCCCATCAATGGATCCAGGAGGCAGGGCCTTGAACCATTTTCTAGCCTCGCCTTGGAGGCTCTGGACAAAAATCCTCATCCATACGTCTGCATGCATGATGACATTATCATCTGTGAAACTATAGAAGGCTTCTAGGTGTTCATCTGCAGTTACATCCCCCTCACCTATGAACTTGGGAAGTTTCTTGAGGTAACTATCTGTCGGGAGGGCGTTGAGGGGTTGAGGTAACACAAGGGGAGCATACCTAGCAGCTATAATGGCCTCCATTCTAGTCATAGGGGGATTAGCACCAGCCATAGGAATAATAGGTGGGGGAGAACTTGGAGGAGAAGGAGGTCGTGAAGGGGTTACGGGAATTGAGTCTCGAAGTGGAGTGGGAAACAAGTGAGGGTTTAAGGAGAATACTAACGAGCTCAAGTCAGCAGGTGCTTTTCTTTGTGTAGGAGTGGGGAAATATTCTGTGGTTCTGGGTCTACGCCAAGGTACAGCTTCAGAGGAGAGGGGAGTGACAAGGATTTCTCCCTCCAATCCCAGACCAGGAGGGGAAAACTCAGCAGGAACACTCCCAAAATTTAGGAAACAGGAGACTTCTGAAGGAGGCCTATTAAGAAACTGAGGGGGACAAAACAGAGTTCTTATAGAAGGAGATGGTGGATTACCTGTTTCGGCGGTAGAAGCTTCTTCTTCAGGGGCCTTTCCTTTTCTGAGAACCACCTCTGGATCGGTTTCAGGTGTAACTAGGGGTAGCCATGGATGAGACCGCGTGTGTCTGCCTCTGAAAGCCACAATTAATAGAACAGGTTCTCCCCAGCAGAGTTGTCACAATGGAGTCACCAGGTGCACAACAACAATCTTGATAATTCTGATATCTGATGCACCTTCAGAATCAATTAATTGTTGTCGTCAATCCTGGGGAAAATATTCAACTTCGTCCCTGGAAACGGCACCAGAAATGTTGGCAATGGAAGTCACTCCTGGATTGCTAGCAGGAGAAGAGCCCGACGCCCATCAGTTTTATGTCACGGTTGTTCATAGATGGGTGATTGAATGGAGGGAAACTCAAAACAATAGTGTTCCAACTCTGAAACCAGGCCAGGTATGCATGAGCAAGTGAGGTCTTGCATAAATTCCAGACAGTGAGCTGTAGTAAAGGGTGAACAGGCGGAAGACTTGTACAAGAGAAAAGCTAAGGTCTGTTATAGACAACAGGTTTCTAACAGACTATAGAAGAAGGCATTTAAACACAAGACCGGCTTGCATTCAAATGCAAAGCTAGAGGACACAATTATGTAATAATAAATCCTTTATCATAACATAACTGCAATAATTCGTGCGAGTCCGTCGTTTACGAATCCTCTTAGCATAAGATGAAAATTAGATGGAGTAAGGAGAACTGTCTGTCATAAAACAAGAAATCTCATATACAGATGCATAAGCTGAAAGCTAGAATAGCTGTTAAAACATTACAGTAGGGAGCTCTACTCAACCCTCGATCCTTACAAAATGGCAAAAATGCCTACATACACACTTTCCTTCCTTTCTCCCAGCAGAGGCGTCTCAGAAATTTCAATGGATGGTGTCACCTCAATCAAATCTCTCCTTCATTTCTCTGTGATACGCTACCTTAATTCGGCATGGCCCGCGCCAGAGGTAGCTAAACCCTTTGAATGTTGACCTGGCATGTGCAGGTTCTTCTGGCGAGTTGAAGACTCAGCGTGGCTTTCCTGAGGGGAAAATGGTACAGGGGACCCTCTTGGGCAGATTTTTGGTTGGGAGCTCCATACACCTCAATAAATGACTGAGGAGAGGCCTCAACCACCCTCTCTTTTTCTGCATTCATTCCTGGCAGCTACTGGGATTTCACATCGAATCAGCGCCCAAAGAATGTAGTGCTTCCTCTCTTTGAATCTAAATTCAGTGCCTTTGGCTTCTCAGTACAACCCCTTCTACTCCCTAGGGTGACCACGGGCTATGACCCTACGCCTATCTATTAGAGTGTTGTCGGTGCTTTGGGGTTTGCGGATGAGAAAGGATCAATATATTTCTCTTTCAAAGTCGCGATGGGCATAACGGCCACAACGCGTCCCTCCAAAATGAACGGCTGAGATGGATTTTCGGCGCTTTGAGACCCGAGTGGCCAAATGACAAACGTAAATGCTCCTCCTCCAGGCTTGTTCTCTTATGACCAGGTGCCAAAACCATGGGCCCGATCCTGAGCGCTATCAGGAATTCGGGGTTCAAGGTTTCACAATGCATGAAATGAGGGGTGCCTACTCCTCGAAACCCTGATATGCGATATGCTGGCAGGCTTGACACCTTCCCCAATGAGATCGGATGGTATAGATTTGTTTTGGCTCATGGTGTTTCCCGCTGCTAAACCTCGGGCAATTGGTTAGCCTCGAAATCTTGATGGCCATTGATCCGCTTCTATGGATGGATCTCGACCGCCGATGGAAAAACTTCGCTCGCTTGCTTGACTTGCCACTACAAAACTGGATTCTCTCGTTTTATGCTCGAGTGCTTTCCGTGCAAACTGCAAACCTGGGTACACCTAATCCTGAGACAAGAAATATCGCCAACACCACTTACCTCCAGAAATGGAATGAAATGTACCATCCATATAGAATAGTATTAACTATAAATATATCAAAACTCATGCAATTATCCATCGAACAAACTTGGGTCCATTACCCAAACCTAGGTTCTCCAACTTCTCATAGCCATAACTCTCTAACCGTGAGGAGTTATGTGACATTCCACATACCACCGGAAATGGAATGACAAGCACTATCCATATAGGATAGTTTCAATGAAAAATTCACTGACCTTAATCTCATTATTCCAAAAATAAGCATGGGCTCTCTAACCAGACTTCTAGGATAACTCAATTTGCAAAGCGTCTTCCCGTGAGGGCTTTCACCATAAGTGTACCATTTTGGAGTTCCCATTTCTACTTATTATCAACCATGACAAAACAATAACGAGTCATATTTACATCAAACAATCTTGGGTCCATTACCCAACCTTTGTGCTACGAGGCTTTCTTCAAGGGTTGACTTCAATGACAAACAACCTTAATCAACACTAAGGCCACTCGAAATATCAAAATGATCCTTCACCTAATGTATGAATGTTTTCCTAAATTATGTTATTTAGTTTTTGGTGTTTTCTTAATTTATGTTTAAATTGGCTAGATTATTTTATATTAATATCAACAAATAGTTTTCTATATGATAAAATAGTTTTCTATATGATAAATAAGTTTAAGCAATAATCTTATATGTGTGAGGTATGACAATTTTAATTATAAAGTTTATCCCATAACTTGTAGCTTCCTAGGAAATTTTATTTTAATTTATTAATAAAATATATATATTTACTTACCAAATTTTTATTAATAGTTAAAGGATATATTTAATTTAAAAACAATATTTATATAATACTATCATACAAATTGTGCAGGAAAAATCCACACAATGCAAAGAGCAAAAGATCTTATTATATATATTTTTTCTCTCGAGATTTATTTATTTATTGCTCTTTTCAATAGTGTGGAAGATTAGAGACTATCATGAAAATTGGACCATGGTTTTGGAGTAACATTGGTCTTTTCACCTAATCACAGTCTTAGAGTTCAACATGACTATCATGTTTATCTTGATAAACTATGTCTAAGAGAGAATGCCAAATCTCCCTAAATAGTTCTGATACTTCAAAAGTTTTGAGGAGATTAGATATCTTATCAATAAATTTCTTAAAGATGAATTTAACTAGGATGAAAAGAAAATCATCTTCTCGATGAGAATATGTGTAGAGGTCAACCTAAGTGTCAAAGGTATTCTTGATCATATCATGGTACAATGTGTGGATTTTTTGAGTGGTTCCAAGGTTTGGGTTATGAGAACATGATTTTTGTATGTAGGACTTGTAAATAGATAAAACTGTTTGAAGGATTCCTATAAACAAACCCTAATTTCTTCAAGGAAAAAACTAAAATCAAGAGTTTCAAAAGGATGCAATCATTAGAAAAGAAACCTCCAGAGAATTTTCAAAAGTGCATGAAGAGTGCTCAATACTTATGGCACTATCAATGGTGCTCAATCCACCCTCTGAGGATTGTGATGTGAATATGGACTCCATGCCTTCCCTTACTTCATTGGTTGTCATGGTTGAAAACTAATTAGGTGGGATGAAGCGACATCATGAATCAAACACTTATTGGGAGGGGTATAGTGTGAACTTCTTCTAGTTCTGAAAAATTAATGTGTTTGGAGTCAAGGAGTCTTACGTCAATGGTAGATCTAGTCATTGATGGAAATACATTCAAAAGAAAAAAGGGTACGTTTTTGTAGGTTCACAAGGAATCAATTAAAAAACATAATATGTATTTTTAGTTTTGTAGTTGTACTTAGGTTTGCAATTGACCTTGCCCGAGTAGAGTAGGTAATTGTAAACTTTGAATCTACAAGGTTACAAAAAAATAGCAAACCTTTACTACAATGAAAACACCAATTGGTGAAGTTTTTTAGTATCAAAAGATTCAGAAATTTTCTCAAAAAAACTCCACTAATGATTTTAGAGGTTCTTGAGAAGGTCTTAGTGGAAGTTTTAGTGGATAGTTTTGAGCATTGAGTGAAGGTTTTTGTTGATGTTTTTTATTTCAATGCTCCAAGGGCATAGACGTGTTGGTGCTACAAGACCAAAGTGGATGGTCCAGATTTTATGAGCAGAACAAAATGAATAAAAATTATTAAAAGATCCTTAACACAAAATAATAGGGATACAGTAAAACTGGTTTTCTATTCAATAAGAAATAAGTTGAAACTGTAAAATGTAGCCGAAAACAAGCTTGTTGGAATGGTGGTGGCTTATCTCTGAGAAGAGATGTGACGACTATGCTCATTCACAAGAAGATGGTTACAATGAGGTTCTAAAGGCCTTTTACAATAAACAGGAATGTCAAAAACCCTAGACATCCAAAAACCTAACCCTAGGAGATGAAGCACCAAAAGTCACGTGGGCCCCGTTTGGGTAAGTTAGTACATCAACTTCTCGGGGGCGTAACTTTTGCATACAATCTTCATTTTAGGCGCATGATAGCCCGTTGGAAAGGTCTGACCAAAAAGATAAATTTTCAACTAGCCCCAAATCCCCAAAAAACATCGTTTAGGGCCTCAAAACGACCTCGAAAGTTTGGAACCCGAAAAACTGTCGAAAAACTGCCAAGGTGGAAAATTGTTTTTTGAGCCACTATAATAGTTGGGTGGCCACCGATATCCACCTAGATCAATCCTCCCTCCTTAGAAAGAAATGGTATCCATTGCAATCATTTCCCCCATTAGAGGAGGAATGTTTTGTTTTGTTTGGCCCTGGGTGAGCCACTTGCCTTGGTGCAGGAGCTAACTTGCTTTGATGACTCGATAAAGATGGATCCTTTGTTGTCAAGTGCCCTTGATTTGTGTGTCCACAATCTAATCATTGGATGCATGTTGCATGCAATCAGGGTTCAGATCTGTTGGTGTCAATTGCTCTTCTATCTCTAAGGTGTCCAATAATGGTGGGAAATATGGTCGAAGGAGAGCCATGTTGAAGACTGGATGTAGACCAAGGAAGGGGGGAATGTTGATCTCAAAAGCATTGTCACCCATAACCTTGGTGATGGTGTACAACCCATAATGGAGGGCGCAAAGCTTCATATGGGGCCATGTAAGGTGTTATTTCTGCAAATGTAACCAAACTTTGTCGCCCACCTGAAACTTATGTGGCACCTGATGTTGATCATGGTGTTGTTTGTACTTGGCATTAGACTTTTGTAGAATATCCTAAACCTATTGGCGGATGTCCTGGATCCGCTCAATGAACCAGGTGGCTTTGTCATCTTCTAGTGGAGCAGGGGATGAGTTGATCGAGGAGGTTGCTAGGGGTAGTGCAACATCCATGGGGCCCAATGGTTGGAATCCCAAGCCCACCTGAAAGGGGCTGTGGCTAGTTGAGCTATGCAGGGCTCGGTTGTAGCTATGATGGACACAGGGAAGACTCTCATCCCATGTGCGGGGGTGTTTTGAATTGTACATGTGCAATATATCTATGAACATCTGATTGACGACCTTAGTTTGGACATTTGTCTAGGTGTGGAAGGCAGTGGATTTGGTGAGCTTGGTATCCAACAGTGACCAGAGGCTCAACCATAATGAGTTGAGGAACCGACTGTCACAGTCTGAGATAATGGTTTATGGGATCCCAAAATGTAGCCATACTCGTTCAAAGAAGATCTTGGTAGTGGCTTCTGCTATGATGTTCTTCTTGCAGGCAGCTAGAATTTCCATCTTGGAAAAGCAATCAACAACCACAAAAACATAGTCATTTCCCCTCTTGGTGGACAGGAGGCCCGACATGTAGTCCATTGAGATGGATTCCCATGGCCTGTTAGGAGTAGGAAGAGGGGTGTACAGGCCCTATTTCTTAGTGGTCAGTTTAGCAATAGCGCAGGGGACGCAGGACTTGATATACTTGTTGACATCGTGTCAAAGTTTCAACTAGTATAAATGTTTATGCAACACTGCCACTTTCTTTTTGATGCTAAAGTGTCGTGCAACCCAACTGTAGTGAGCTTCCCAAATAAAATTCACGTGCTTTCTTGATGGAATGCAGAGATGGCCTAGACGACACAAAAACTCATCGTGAAGATGGAAATTAATGACCATTGAGTTGGCACCCAACATTTGGTAGGTGGTGGAGAAGTCAGGGTCTTTCCTCGTAGAGGTGGGGCCATCCGAAGGTCTCATGACTGCAAGAGTCTAGCACCATGGTGAGTGCTGTGATTGGAGGTCGAATGAGGCAGTCAACAACTCAGTTGGTACTTTCTGTTTTATACTTGATGTTGAGGTGGAACTGCTGTAAGTATGTTGACCACTTCTGATGGCGGTCATTTTTCAATTTTCCTTGGGTTTGCATGAACTGTAGTGGCTTGTGATTAGTGTGGATGACTGTCTCCTTCCCAATAATGTAATGTCTCCACTGGTGATAGGCTTTCACAATGGACTACATTTCTTTGTCCTAAGTAGGGTACTTATGAACATGATCTGATAGTGTCTCACTATGATATTCCACAGGGTGGCCATGTTGAGTGAGAACGATGCCCACAACATAGTCTAAAGCATCTGTCTCGATCTCAAAGGGATGTTGCAGGTTCGGTAATGAAAGTATCAGGGATGAGCACAAACTCTTCTTTAATTAATTGAAGGCTTGTTGTTGGGACAGGCTCCACACAAAATTTCCCTTACCGCCACCCTAGGTTACTTGGCTGAGGGCCCATGCGATATGAGAGAATCCCAACATGAACCTATGATAGAAATTGGTGTGGCCCAAGAAGCTCTGAAGTTCAGTGAGTGTGGTTGGGGCTGGTCAGTCACGGATTCCCTGGATCTTGGCTGGATCCACATGCACACCATGCTGATCAACGATGTAGCCTAATTAATGTACCCTATCCATGCCGAAGGAGCATTTTTCCAAGTTTGCATATAGTTTGTGTTGGCTTAGGGTGTGCAGGACCTGCTAAATATGTTGCAAGTGTTCCGCCCAACTCTTGTTGTAGATGAGGATGTCATCCATATACACCACTACAAAATTATTGGTGAAAGGTCGTAGGATATTGTCCATCATCCTCATATAAGTTGTTGGAGAATTTGTCAAACCAAAGGGCATGAATAGCCATTCAAAAAGATCTTTTGACTTAAAGGAAATATTCCATACATCTGTCTATTCTATTAGGACCCGGTGGTAGCCAGACTCCAGATCAATCTTACTAAAGTATTTGGTCCCTGTGAGGTGATCAAGGAGGTCGTTGATTTGAGGAATCAGGTATTGGTTTTAGACTGTGATTTTATTTAGGGCCCGATAATCAATGCAGATTTGTCAGGTCTCATCTTTCTTCTGCACCAACATGATTGGGCTCCCACAAGGAGATGTTCTGGGATGGATGTTCCCCTCATGGATCATTTCTTGGATCTGCTTCTTGATCTCCTTGTTTTCTAACATAGAGCAGCGGTAGAATGGCCCATTGGGTAATGGTGCACCTGGGGTCGGATAGATGGGATGCTTGACCTGGCAGTGCAGAGGTACCCTAGTAGGAGAGGAGAATATATCTGTATATTCTTCCATGACCTTATCCACTTTCTTCTATTGTGTGGAGAGATTGACTGCGGAGGCCCTATATATGGCTACGATATTTCTCTCACTCTCAGAGCGAATCATGAAGAAGACAAATTTCTCAGTCTGAGAGATGAACTTCCTGCATTGTTTGGAAGAGATCAAGGAAATAACACTAGGAGGGATTGCCTCAAGTATCCTGTACAATTTCCTGTTCAAAGTAATAATAGCACTATGAGGCCTAGACTCATATACAACATGACATTTCTATAAATAAGGTTGGACCAAAAGAACATTACAAAATTTGAGAGGAGAAATATCACACAATACCTCGTCTTTGAAGGGCTTGATCCCATACGACAGTCGACATTGTTGGGTGACATGGAGATCACTTCCTTGGAGGAGCCATCCAATGGTGTAGGATTGTGGGTGTAGCGTTGTCGGCAGATCTAGTCTCTTGATGACCTCTGCTAAGATGAGGTTCTTCTGGCTACCACTATCAACAATGAAGTGCAATGGGGTGCCTTTTACCCACATCTGTGAATGGAAGAGGCGCTCTCCTTCTTCTTTCTCATTTGGTTGACCAGGATGGAGCTTGGTGGTAGCAACGATGGCATTGGGTTCCACATCAATGATCCATCTTCCCCTTTCTAGTTTTGACTCAGAGTCAGAACCCACATCTAATTCATAGGCTTTCACTTTGGCCACCAACGACTACTTTGAGCGGAAGTAAGCAGTTTTATGCCAAGGGATATTATGGAAGTCACACCACTTCTCGATATCTTTCTTTGTCTTTCCAATGTCCTTGTTTTCTTGTGGCTTGGACTAGTTGTCCTGATACTGTCCATATTTGCTCTATCCTTTGTTCTGTTGATCCAGATTATTTTTGGCATGAAATGAGATCGGAGATATAATAAAGAAATGCACAGAGATATCGTAGATATTCAATAATATAACAAAAATGTGTTGGAGATGCAACCATAAACACATATATACAATAATACATGATTCCTATTAATGAAAGAAATCTACAGAGACTGTAAAAATACAGAGTGAAAGACTCGCTAGAATGGTGACAACTTATCTCTGAGAAGAGATGTGACGGCTACTCGCATTCGAAAGAAGATGATTACAATGAGGATCTGAAGGAATTTTTACAATAAGCAGGAATGAAAAAAACCCTATACATCCAAAAACCTAACCCTAGGATATGAAGCGCCAAAAGTCATGTGGGCCCCGTTTAGGTAAGTGAGTACATCAACTTCCCGGGGTCGTAACTTTTGCATACGATCTCCGTTTTAGGTGTGTGATAGCTCGTTGGAAAGGTATTTTAAAGGAGATTCATTTTTGTGGCTCAATGATTCCTTTGACTATCATTGAGAAACTCGATCTCGAAAAACATTGATTTGGGCCCTCAAAATGGCCCCAAAAGTTAAAACCTGCTAAAAATAGTAAATTGCCAAAATTGCCAGAAAGTCATTTTGAGGCATTTGGAAAAGGTGGGTGGCCACCAATATCCACCTGGATCAATCCTCCCTCCTTAGGAAGAAATGGTATCCATTGCGTTGAGTTCTCGGGGGAGAGGGAAAAGCATTTGTTGAATCTGCATCTTGGTGAGCTGCTTGTCTTGCTGGAGACGTTGCGCTGTTCAGTTTGTGGAAATCTATCACAAACCTGTTGTGGTTGAGGCTGCTCAACAAGTCGAGATACATGAGAGGACGATGTGCAGAAGGAATCTTTGCACTTTGCTGCAGCCTTGTCGACTTGCTTCTGTTGGATAGAAGGTGCTTGGGGCAAGGTTGTAGTGGTTGCAGTGTCGTTTTGTTCTCCTTTTGAACAGATTGTGAAGAAGATGAATTTTGCAGTATGAGATACTACCTTGCGGCACTTTTTAGGTGGAACAATAGTCAGAAATACCTCTGGTATTTTGTAGAGATGACCCCCCAAAGTGTTGGTTGTGGAACCTGATTATCTTTCTGATTCAGAGGTCCTTGCTTTCAGCCGTGTTTATACCCCATGAAGTATTTACACCCCAGAAGTATGTAGAGGGGGGGTACCCCCTCTGTGGGGTCCGGTGGGCATATCCCCTCGACTAGGGGGTCTGGGGGCAAGCGGGGGTTCGGGGGCAAAGCCCCCGAAGCAAAAATTTCCTTGTAAAAGTATATTGTAATTCCATTGTAAATCTGCACCGTTCATTATAAGGTTACAGATCTAACGGTAGAGATTATGTTAGGTTTTTTCTCCCTAGAAGGCAACCCACTTTTATGAAGGAAATGTATTGCGGCTATTGATGATGGAGAATATTGTATTCTGAGAGAGGAGACTGAGAGAGAGAGAGGAGGAAGTTACAGTGGGTTTTGCTGTAGGTTGTATCCCTTCATTTGCTGGATAATAATAAAGGAAGGACCTGG
>CBVK0100306349.1:0-14623 GCA_900067695.1 Picea abies | reverse complement strand
AGGAAATTGTACAGGATACCCGAGGTAGTCCCTCCTAGTGTTCTTTCCTTTATCTCTGCCAAACAATGCAGGAAGGTCATCTCTCAGACAAAAAAAATTGTCTTCTTCGTGATTCGCTCTCAGAGTGAGCGAAAGATCGCAACCACATCTAGGGCCTCCACAGACAATATCTCCACACAACAAAAGCAAGTGGATAAGGTTGTGGAAGAATACTAAGATATCTTCTCCTCTCCTACCAGGGTACCTCTGCACTGCTAGGTCAAGCATCCCATCAATATGACCACAGACGCAATGCTACCCAATGGGCCAGTCTATCACCACTCTCTATTAGAAAATGGGGAGATCAAGAGGAAGATCCAAGAACTGCTCCACAAGGGGCACATCCGTCCCAAATAATCGGCTTGTGAGAGCCCAATCATGCTGGTGCAGAAGAACGATGAGACCTGGCGACTCTACATTGATTACTGAGCCCTGAATAAAATCACAGTCCAAAACCAGTTCCCGATTCCCCAAATCGACAACCTCCTTGATCAGCTCACGGGGGCCAAATACTTCAGCAAGATTGATCTGAAGTCTGGCTACCACCAGGTCCCAATAGAACAAACAGATATATGGAAGACTGCCTTCAAATCAAAAGAAGGTCTTTTTGAATGGCTGGTCATGGACTTAGGTTTGAAAAATGCTCCAACAACTTTTATGAGGATGATGGATGATATCCTATGACCTTTCACCAATACTTTTGTAGTGGTGTATCTAGATGAAATCCCCATCTACAACAAGACTTTGGCAAAACACTTGTAGCATATTCAGCAGGTTTTGCACACCCTGCGGCAACACAAACGATATGCAAACTTGGAAAAATGCCCCTTCGACATGGACAAGGTCCATTACTTAGGATACAATATTGATCAACATGGTGTGCATGTGGATCCAACCAAGATCTAGGTCATCCATGAGTGGCCAGCCCCAACCACACTCACTGAACTTCAGAGCTTCTTGGGCCTCACCAATTTTTATCGCAGGTTCATGTTGGGATTCTCTCATATCACATGGGCCCTCAACAAAGTAACTAGGGGTGAAGTTAATGAAAAATTTGTGTGGGGCCTGTCCCAACAACAAGCCTTCAATGACTTGAAGAAGCGTTTGTGCTCATCCCTGGTACTTTCGTTACCAGACCTGCAACATCCCTTCGAGATCGAGATAGATGCTTTAGACTATGTTGTGGGAGCCTTTCTCACTCAACATGACCACCTAGTGGCATATCATAGTGAGACACTATCAGATGATGTCTGTAAGTACCCTACTTATGAAAAAGAAATGTAATCCATTGTGCAAGACTAGCGCCAATGGAGACATTACATTCTTGGGAAGGAGACAATCATCCACATTGATCACAAGCCACTACAGTTCATGCAAACCCAAGGAAAATTACAAAATGAACACCATCAGAAGTGGTCAACATACTTACAGTAGTTCCACCTCAACATCAAGTATAAAACATGAAGTACCAATTGTTAGCGACATTTCTTGTCCTAGGCACAAGAGTATTCGAGTCTGCAAGTTGTACGAGGAATGCCCAAGCGCAGCATGGAAAAATCTCGTTTTAAGGCTTCCAATCAAGTTAGCGGGTGAAATTATGTTGTCAACGGCCCAGATTCATCCATAAGAGCAGATCAATGAGCATCGTGATATCGGGGCTACCAAGTTGACCGATATATAGCGTCAAAGAAAGAGACTATATGCCAAGACTAAATTCAACTCGTCCGATCCAGCGACACATAATACGAGATCTAGTCGGCATATCGGCGTTTGGGAGTTCGAAGGGTGAAAGTCCCTTTTCATCTCACACCTCGAAACCCCGAACCCCAGAGTGTTGAAAGCGCCCAGAGTCAGGCCCGCGGTATCGCGAAGCAGCCTCAGCCGTCCATCCGAGGGACGCGTGGCGCGAGATCCAGTCGTGTCGGCTTTTTGGCAGTCACGAGATCAAGGGGTGAAGGTTTTATGTCGTTGTACATTTTGAAACCCCAAACCTCGGAGCGCCGAAAGCGCCCAAAGGCGGGCCCAGAAGATTGAGGAGCAGTCTCAGCCGTCCATCTAAAGGGGACACCTGGTGCGTGATTAGGCTCACCACCTTCTCACCCATCGCAATTTCGAAGCGCAAGAAGCAACTCCCTCATATCCCCGATGCGCGAAGCGACGAGAGCGTCTAGGACCTGGGGCCCGCAGTAGTGTCCGCTGAATTTAGGACCGTCAGATTTGAAGGATGCATGGCGCCAGATTAAGCCGTCTCGGCGTTTCGCTCATCGTGATTTCAAGAATCATGGATCAGCCCCTTCATATCCGCAAACGTCGAAAACACCTTTGGGAGTAAGCACAGGGTCATAGCCTGTGGTCACCTAGGAGCAAAGAGTGTTGTGCAAGATGGGCCAAAGGCACCGAGTTCAGTTACAGAGGATATCATCGCGACCTCCAGGCACCATCGGATCCGATCTCAATCCTATGTATCGCTTGGAGTAAATGAAGGCATGAATGGGTGGTTGAAACCTCCCTTCATTCATTAAGTGTGAGATATGGAGGGTCTAGCAAGCGTTCTGCTCGAAGGGGTCCTGTGTACCATTTTTTCCAAAGAAGCCATGCTGAAGTCTTCGAAGAGACAGAAAAGTCTGCACACGCTAGCTTGGCACTTAATGGCTCAGCTACCCTCCTTACAGGATCCATACGCAGTTAAGGTGGCGCGTGAAGAAGGATTTAAGTACGAATTTGACTGAAAAGACACCGAGCCTTGGGTGACTGGGCACGCCTCTGCTAGGAAAATTTTCCTGAGTGTATAGGCTCAGTTTTTGTATTTTGTAAGGATCGATGGTAGAGCGAAGCTCTCGATTGTAATGTTTTAACAGACGCTCTAGTTTTTGGTTATGCATCTGTATGTAAGATTTCTTGTTTTATGAAAGACAGTTTCCCTATTTCATCTAGTTTTCATCTCATACTGAGGGAGTTCATGATTGACTGATTCACATGAATTATTGTAGTTGCGTTATGATAAAGGTTTTATTGTGACACTATTGTATTCCCTGGTTTTCTGCATTTGAATGTAAGAATATCTCACGTTTAAATGCATTCTCCTACAGTCTGCTAGAAACTTGATGTTGACAACAGACCTTTGCATCTCTCTGATACAAGTCTTCCCCCTACTCACCCTTCCTCACCTACCCATGCATGCCTGGCCTAGTTTCGGAGTCGAAACAATATCGTCTAAGTTTACTTCCATTCAATCACCTCTTCCATACACAAACCATGACATAAACTGATGGGCGTCATGCTCTGCTCCTGCAAACAATCCAGGAGTGACTTCCGTCGCCAACATTTCTGGCGTCGTTTCCGGGGACGAAGTTGAAGATTTTCCCTAGGAAGAATGACATTGAGCCTCTGATTCTGAAGGTGCATCAGACATCAGACCCCTTAAAGATTGCTACTATGCCCCTGGCGACTCCACTGTGGCGACTCCATTGTTTCCACTTCACTATTTCAGTTGTGGCTACTGTTGGCACACCTGAAAGATAACCTAGAGGAGCTTTCTCGAGAAGGTTTCAGCGGCTTCTTTCTCATCCTGAGAAGCTTCCTGGGGTAATGACAACATTAAGATCTGGCCTTTGATGGTGAACAAGGACCAGGCACATTTGAAGTTGCGCATCTTTCACCTGGTGACTCCATGATTAGAGGATCGATTGGTGACTCCACTGGTTCGATATGGAGAAAATTTTGGCTCAAAGGTTTGCTTTTTGTGACTTTTCTCAGATAGTTGGTTTTCCTAATGCACTTCCTGATAGAGACATATGGGAAGATTTCCTCCCTGAATTTCATGCAACAAGTTGGGAGGAACCAGCTGAGCATTTACTGGACTTCCATGAGGTTATTCACCGACACAATATCACACATGAGGATGTCCGGATTAAGCTCTTCAGGTGTTCATTGAAGGGAGCTGCTCTTGAGTGGTGTCTATCTCTTCCCGCTGTGAGCATCCGCTCTTTAACAGGTTTTCATACAACTTTCAATTCATTTTGTAAATACTACTATCCAGTTGATTGTTTGTTTGAAAACTGTTGTGAGGAGTTTTCTTCGCTTCATGAAGCCTCTGCTGGCCCTTAAGACCATGTCCATGATAAAGCCTTTACTGTGGAGGAAAGCATTTTCCATAAAAAAATAGAGGTGTTGAATGATATTAATTGTGTTAGCCCTAGGACCGAAGAATCTGACATTATATCAGATGCCTCTATTCTTTTAGATATTCATAACGATCAACATGCCTCTGGTGGAAATTGTGAGTTTATAGAGAAAATGTGGTCCATAGTAGATAACTCACCTGGATATTGGGTTGAAGCAGATGTTCCTAGCAGCTCTTCTCATGATGACGAAGACCCTCTCTTTTTAAAAGAGGGGTTAGTTGTGGAAGAGGATTCTTCTCTTTTCCCCCAGGGGGTTTCTCACGATATATTTTTACCTGGGATTAAAGAGAAAAGGATTATGTATGAGCAGCCAGAAGCAGCAGGTCCCACTGTCCCTGAAACAGAAATTTTTGATGGGATCATTGTTCTGGAGGAGGGTCATATCACTGAAGGACAACCCCTTTTTGATGTATATTATAGTGATGATGAGAAGCAAGATTATCCTACATTTGATCACTATAAAGATACTAAAGAGCCGGTCAGCAAGCAGAACCACCCCATGTTCCCTATTTATGATGAATACGAATCTGACCCAGGGGAGAGCCAAGAGGAGGAAAAGGAACCAGAGGAACAGCTGAGCACATATTTCATTCCAGAGCTAGTCAGGGAGCAGCTACCGCTTGATATCAGTGAGCCTACGTCAGTTGTCCACTCACCTGTGCTTATCAAAGATATTCAACCACAGGTGAGCAACTCTGTAGCAAAGGAGGCTGCTTGTCACCAATTTTCCGAAATTTGACACTCATTCTATGACCCTGTCGACGAATACATGGAGTGGCATGTCCTTTATGCCTTGGAGCCACCCTATTTCATATCAACTTCAACCTGTGAGGAGAAGTTGAAGAGTGTATATGTTCTGCTGTCACAGTTACACTATCTGCTGGTGATCATCGACAGAAGGAAGGAGCTTCTATCCAGGAAGCTGCTTGAATGGCTATGGTGGAAGTTTTCTTTCACCTAGCCCATGTAAAATATTTTATTAGCATTAGGATTGTATATAAATAAGCTCCTTTGAGCATGTAGCTTTATTTTTTTACTTTTATTTTTCGGCCTGTATTTTCAGTAGCGGGATGTTTTGAGCATGACTCCCTAGCCCAACAGCAAGGCACTGAAGCTGCGGAATGAGTTCTTAGAGCATCACAGGGATGACTCTATCCCCCATGGAGCCTAATGTTAGCGACATTTCTTTTCCTAGGCACAAGAGTATTCGGGTCTGCAAGTTGTACGAGGAACGCCCAAGCGCAGCATGGAAAAATCTTGTTTTAAGGCTTCCAATCAAGTAAGCTGGTGAAATTACGTTGTCAACGGCCCGGATTCATCCATAAGAGAAGATCAACAAGCATCAGGATATCGGGGCTACCAAGTTGAACAATATATAGCGTCAAAGAAAGAGACTATATGCCAAGACTAAATCTGGGTCGTCCGATCCAACGACACATAGTGCGAGATCTAGTCGACATATCAACATTCGGGAGTTCGAAGGGTGAAAGTCCCTCGTCATCTCACACCTCGAAACCATGAACCATAGAGTGCCCAAAGCACCCAGAGTTGGGCCCGCAGTATCACGAAGCAGCCTCAACCATCCATCCGAGGGACGCGTGGCGCGAGATCCAGTCGCGTCGGATTTTCGGCAGTCGCGAGTTCAAGGGGTGAAGGTTTTATGTCGTTGTACATTTCAAAACCCTGAACCCCGTAGCACCCAAAGGCGGGCCCACAATATCGAGGAGCAGTCTTGGCCGTCCATCTAAAGGGGACACCTGGTGCGTGATTAGGCTCCCCGCCTTCTCGCCCATTGCGATTTCGAAGCGCAAGAAGCAGCTCCCTCATATCCTCGATGCGCGAAGCAACAAGAGCGTCCAGGACCTGGGGCCCACAGCAGCATCGAGTGAATTTAGGACCGTCAGATTTGAAGGACGCGTGGCATGAGATTAAGCCGTCTCGGCGTTTTGCTCATCGCGATTTCAAGAAGCATGGATCAACCCCTTCATATCCGCGAATGCTGAAAACACCTTTGGGAGTAAGCACAGGGTCATAGCCCGTGGTCACTTGGGAGACAAAGAGAGTTGTGCAAGAGGGGCCAAAGGCATAGAGTTTAGTTACAGAGGAGATCATCGCGACCTCCAGGCACCATTGGATCTGATCTCAATCTTGTGTATCTCTTGGAGTAAATGAAGGCATGAACGGGTGGTTGAAACCTCCCTTCATTCATTAAGTGTGAGATATGGAGGGTCTGGCAAGCAGTCTGCTCGAAGGGGTCCTGTGTACCATTTTTTCCAAAGAATCCATGTCGAAGTCTTCCAAGAGACAGAAAAGTCTGCAAACGCTAGATCGGCACTTAATGGCTCAGCTACCCTCCTTACAGGAGCCATACGCAGTTAAGGTGGCGTGTGAAGAAGGATTTCAGTACGAATTTGACTGAAACGACATCGAGCCCTGGGTGACTGCGCACGCCTCTGTTAGGCAAATTTTCATGTGTATATAGGCTCAGTTTTTGTATTTTGTAAGGATCGATGGTAGAGCGAAGCTCCCGATTGTAATGTTTTAACATACGCTCTAGTTTTTTGTTATGCATCTGTATGTAAGATTTCTTGTTTTATGAAAGACATTTTCCCTGTTTCATCTAGTTTTCATCTCATACTGAGGGAGTTCATGATTGAATGATTCACATGAATTATTGCAGTTGCGTTATGATAAAGGTTTTATTNNACACTATTGTATTCCCTGGTTTTCTGCGTTTGAATGTAAGAAGATCTCGCGTTTAAATGCATTCTCCTACAGTCTGCTAGAAACCTGATGTTGACAACAGACCTTTGCATCTCTCTGATACAAGTCTTCCCCCTACTCACCCTTACTACAACTCACTGTCTGAAGTATGTCCAAGACCTCACCTACCCATGCATGCCTGGCCTAATTTCGGAGTCGAAACAATATCATTCGAGTTTAATTCCATTCGATCACCTCTTCCATACACAAACCGTGACATAAACTGATGGGCGTCGGGCTCTGCTCCTGCAAGCAATCTAGGAATGACTTTCGTCGCCAACATTTCTGGCATCGTTGCCAGGGACGAAGTTGAAGATTTTCCCTGGGCAGAACGGCATTGAGCCTCTGATTTTGAAGGTGCATCAGACATCAGACCCCTTAAAGATTTCTACTGTGCACCTGGCGACTCCACTGTGGCGACTCCATTGTTTGCACTTCACTGTTTCAGCTGTGGCTACTGTTGGCACACTTGAAAGATAACCCAGAGGAGCTTTCTCGAGAAGGTTTCAGTGGCTGCTTTATCAGCCTGAGAAGCTTCCTGGGGTAACAACAACGTTAAGATCTAGCCTTTGATGGTGAACAAGGACCAGGCACATTTGAAGCTGCGCATCTTTCACCTAGCGACTCCATGATTCGAGAATCGATTGGCGACTCCACTGGTTCGATATGGAGAAAATTTTGGCTCAAAGGTTTGCTTTCTGTGACTTTTCTCAGATAGTTGGTTTTCCTAATGCACTTCCTGATAGAGACATATGGGAAGATTTCCTCCCTGAATTTCATGCAACAAGTTGGGAGGAACCAGCTGAGCATTTATTGGACTTCCATGAGGCTATTCACCGACACAATATCACGCATGAGGATGTCCAAATTAAGCTCTTCAGGTGTTCATTGAAGGGAGCTTCTCTTGAGTGGTGTCGATCTCTTTCCGCTACGAGCATCTGCTCTTTAACAGGTTTTCATACAACTTTAAATTCATTTTGTAAAGACTACTATACAGCTGATTTTTTGTTTGAAAATTGTTGTGAGGAGTTTTCTTCGCTTCATGAACCCTCTGCTGGCCCTGAAGACCATGTCCATGATAAAGCCTTTACTGTGGAGGAAAGCATTTTCCATAAAAAAATAGAGGTGTTGAATGATATTAATGGTGTTATCCCTAGGACGGAAGCATATGACATTATATCAGATGCCTCTATTCTTTTAGATATTCATAACGATCAACATGCCTCTAGTCGAAATTGTGAGTTTATAGAGAAAATGTGGTCCATGGTAGATGACTCACCTGGATATCGGGTTGAAGCAGATGTTCCTAGCAGCTCTGCTCATGATGACGAAGACCCTCTCTTTTTAAAAGAGGGGTTAGTTGTGGAAGAAGATTCTTCTCTTTTCCCCCAGGGGGTTTCTCACGATATATTTTTATCAGGGATTAAAGAGAAAAGGATTATGTATGAGCAGCCAGAAGCAGCAGGTCCTACTATCCCTGAAACGAAATTTTTTTACGGGATCACTGTTCTGGAGGAAGGTCATATCACTGAAGGACAACCCCTTTTTGATGTATATTATAGTGATGATGAGCAGCAAGCTTATCCTACATTTTATCACTATAAAGATACTGAAGAGCCAGTCAACAAGAAGAACCACCCCATGGTCCCTATTTATGATGAATACGAATCTGACCTGGGGGAGAGCCAAGAGGAGGAAAAGGAACTAGAGGAACAGTTGATCACATATTTCATTCCAGAGCTAGTCAGGGAGTAGCGACCGCCTGAGATCAGTGAGCCTATGTCAGTTTTCCACTCACCTGTGCTTATCAAATATATTCAACCACATGTGAGCAACTCTGTAGCAGAGGAGGTTGCCTGTCACCAATTTTCCAAAATTTGCCACTCATTATATGACCCTGTCGGCGAATACATGGAGTGGAATGTCCTTTATGCCTTGGAGCCACCCTATTTCATATCAACTTCAGCTTGTGAGGAGAAGTTGAAGAGTGTAGTTGTTCTGCTGTCACGGTTACACTATCTGCTAGTGATCATCGACAAAAGGAAGGAGCTTCTATCCAGGAAGCTTCTTGAATGGCTATGGTGGAAGTTTTCTTTCACCTAGCCCATGTAAAATATTTTATTAGCATTAGGACTATATATAAATAAGCTCCTTTGAGCATGTAGCTTTATTTTGTTACTTTTATTTTTCGACCTGTATTTTCAGCAGTGGGATGTTTTGAGCATGACTCCATAGCCCAACAGCAAGGCACTGAAGCTGCGAAATGAGTTCTTAGAGCATCATAGGGATGAATCTATTCCCCCATGGAGCCATATTAGCGACATTTCTTGTCCTAGGCACAAGAGTATTCGGGTCTTCAAGTTGTACGAGGAATGCCCAAGCACAGCATGGAAAAATCTCGTTTTAAGGCTTCCAATCAAGTAAGCAGGTGAAATTACGTTGTCAACGGCCCAGATTCATCCATAAGAGCAGATCAACAAGCATCAGGATATCGGGGCTACCAATTTGACTGATAAATAGCATCAAAGAAAGAGACTATATGCCAAGACTAAATTTGGGTTGTCCGATCCAGCAACACATAGTGCGAGATCTAGTCGACATATCGGCGTTTGGGAGTTCGAAGGGTGAAAGTCCCTTGTCATCCCACACCTCAAAACCCCGAACCTCGAAGTGCCGAAAGCACCCAGAGTTGGGCCCACAGTATCGTGAAGCAGCCTCACCCGTCCATCTGAGGGACGCGTGGCGCAAGATCTAGTCACGTCGGCTTTTCGACAGTCTTGAGTTCAAGGGGTGAAGGTTTTATGTCATTGTACATTTCGAAACCCTGAACCTCGAAGTGTCAAAAGCGCCCAAAGACAGGCCCACAATATCGATGAGCAGTCTCAGCCGTCCATCTAAAGGGGACACCTGGTGCGTGATTAGGCTCCCCGCCTTCTCTCCCATCGTGATTTCGAAGCGCAAGAAGCAGCTCCCTCATATCCCCGATGGGCGAAGCGATGAGAGGGTCCAGGACCTGGGGCCCGCAAGCAGCGTCGGGTGAATTTAGGACCATCAGATTTGAAGGACGCGTGGCACCAGATTAAGCCGTCTCGACATTTCTCTCATCGTGATTTCAAGAAGCATGGATCAGCCCCTTCATATCTGCGAACACCGAAAACACCTTTGGGAGTAAGCACAGGGTCATAGCCCGTGGTCACTTGGGAGACAAAGAGAGATTTGCAAGAAGGGCCAAAGGCACCGAGTTCAGTTATAGAGGAGATCATCGCGACCTCTTGGCGCCATACGATCCGATCTCAATCCTATGTATCGCTTGGAGTAAATGAAGGCATGAACGGGTGGTTGAAACCTCCCTTCATTCATTAAGTGTGAGATATGGAGGGTATGGCAAGCGGTCTGCTCGAAGGGGTCCTGTGTACCATTTTTTCCAAAGAAGCCATGCCTAAATCTTCAAAGAGACATAAAAGTCTGCACACGCTAGCTCGGCACTTAATGGCTCAGCTACCCTCCTTACAGGATCCATACGCAGTTAAGGTGGCGCGTGAAGAAGGATTTCAGTACGAATTTGACTGAAAAGACACTGAGCCCTGGGTGACTGGGCACGCCTCTGTTAGGCGAATTTTCCTGAGTATATAGGCTCAGTTTTTGTATTTTGTAAGGATTGATGGTAGAGCGAAGCTCCCGATTGTAATGTTTTAATAGACGCTCTAGTTTTTGGTTATGCATCTGTATGTAAGATTTCTTGTTTTATGAAAGACAGTTTCCTTGTTTCATCTGGTTTTCATCTCATACTGAGGGAGTTCATGATTGACTGATTCACATGAATTATTGCAGTTGCGTTATGATAAAGGTTTTATTGTGACACTATTGTATTCCCTGGTTTTCTGCGTTTGAATGTAAGAAGATCTCGCATTTAAATGCATTCTCCTACAGTCTGCTAGAAACCTAATGTTGATAACAGACCTTTGCATCTCTCTGATACAAGTCTTCCCCCTACTCACCCTTACTACAACTCACTGTCTAAAGTATGTCTAAGACCTCACCTACCCATGCATGCCTGGCCTAGTTTCGGAGTCGAAACAATATCTTTCGAGTTTACTTCCATTCGATCACCTCTTCCATACACAAACCGTGAAATAAACTGATGGGCGTCGGGCTCTGCTCCTGCAAGCAATCCAGGAGTGACTTCCATCGCCAACACCAATCGAGTTGCATACTGCCTCAGCCAACCTCCAGTCACGACACTCACCACGGTGCTAGACTCTTGCGGCCATAGGATGACCATTTACTAAGGGGGGTGGATATCCTTGTAATAAGTACTTGTACATACAAAAACAAAATACCCAACGTAAAAAATATATAATGATAAAGAAAATATGACAATTATTTGATAATTATGAAAATGAATGTGCGTACATGTGCCCGGGGCTAGAGGTGGCTCCATGGGTTGTTGGAAGAAAATATAGAACAGATGATGCATATGTATAGATGGGCGATTTTTCTCGTGTAGGGGAAAAGGAAAAGGAGGAGGGAGAGGAGAGAGAAAGGATATGTCGTCAATATGAAAATCCTAGGGTGGGTCCCTCACATGATCTAGCAAGAGAGGAGGTGGCTGACTTAGTTTGAGAGATGGATGAGTGGCATCAACGTTTGTATATTGTGTTACAGGGGATTCCTGAGGACCGTTGGCTCTACATCCAGGATGATCAGATCCTGGAGCAGTATATTTTGGGGAGGCAGGAGTGGTGATCGTTTGTACAACGTGTTGTAGTAGCGGGTGCTATAGTGATAGGGCAGATCCCCCCCAGGAGTAGGCCCCCTAGCTAGTAGGGGAGGGATACCTCTTGTTGGCAGGGGACTAGCAATGGATCCTACGGCAGGGGATTTTCCAGAGTTAGAGGCACCTTAGGTGTTGTATTGTATGGGCATGGCCCAAATTTTTTTAAGATTGATGTGTAGGAGTTGAAGCTCCCATTTTTTATATTTTGAGCACAATATTTTGGACCAGACTCCGACGGTGGGCTGAAGAGGATGTGTATTTTTGTTGAAACATTTATGGCACTGCTATGTGTGTGTGTGTGTGTGTGGATATATTTTTGGTTGATGTTTATGTTTTTGGGCATATGTGTGATGTGTTTTGTATGGTTTTTTTACTTATTTTGATGTTAATGTTGGATGAACTATGTTGAAATAATTTTAAGTGTATGTCAGTGTGACAAATTCTAATCTAGTACTTGATTAGCCATGGTATCTATAATGTGGTTGAGACTACTAGGAATATGTGTGAATGTGATGGATTCAAAATTCCGAGTTAGAAGTTTAACTTGACATAAGTACTTGCGATATAGGAACAGATCATGAATGTGATACACATTATTAAACTATAGGACAATGAGATGAGAATCTAGGAGGATTCTTAAATGATGAATATGGTGGTGACTGGCTTATGTGAGAAGGCCAATTACGACAACATACACAACTTAGTTATTGGTGGCGGGTTAGAGGCATATATCATTGGAGTGAAGTAGTACATGTTCCAGGGTGTAAATGGTCCAAGCTACTGAAGCAAGATTTTGAGTCCAACGATTGGAACCATTGATGTACCCGATGTAGTATGTGGATGGATAATTCATCTGTCAAAACAAGGACAAAGGACCAGACATATGTTGTGGAAGGATTTTTTGTAAAAAAGACCAAAAACACTAGGAAAAGACAAGAAGAGCCTAAGGTAGGGTGGCTATTCTTAAGGGAAGAATTTCTTCAAGTATAACCTGTTGAAAAGGTCTTTGAGGGTATCTCCTTCAGGGTGAGCAAAGATGTAGGTTCCCTTAGTGAGACAATAGAAAACAATAAAGGGTCCTCACCAAAGGGACTCAAATTTTCCATGGTCGAAAGTGTCATGGGCAATGTCGTAGGCCAACACTAAATCACCTTCCTTGAATGATGGAAGGTTCACGTGACGATCAAAGATTGTTTTATAATGTTTATTGGATGCTTGTTGTTTTTCAAAGAGGAGCAACAATCCTTGTCTAAGGATTCAAGCTTGAGCGATCGAACTACTCTATCAGGGTTTAGATTGCAATTGTTGAGCAATCGTTGCTTGTGTCAAGTAAGATCTCAATTGCAGTGCCCAGTGTGGTAATTCTTCATTCTATGGGAAGGAAAAATTCAACACCATGAACTAAATGGAAGGGTGTGAATCCAATATCATTTTTGACAGTTGTGTGATATACCCATAATGTGAAGAATAACATGTGATGCTAGTTGGTTTTGTGTTTATCGATAGTGCACTAGAGCATGGTTTTGAGGACTTTATTGACAACTTCAACTTACTCACTCGATTGTAGATAGTATGGGAAGGAGAACTAATGAGTAAACTCTAGCTTGGAGGATAACTCAACGAACACTTCATTTTTGAAATGTTTACCATGGTAAGAAACCAGCTAGAGGAGAAATCCAAAATGGGTAATGACATGGTTGAAGAAGAAGTGGGTTGCAATGTTTGTCATATTTTTTAATGTTGGCATGTCTTCTGCTCATTTTATGAAGTAGTTAACAACGACTATGATATACTTTTGACCATTGTTGGATGGCGGGTTGAAAGTCATGAAATAAATACTCCATTTACAAAAGGGGCCTGTCGTAATGATTGGATGGAGAGGAGATGGTGGCACTCTAGCTTTATGTGCATATAGTTGACACTTGTCTCAAAGCTTGATGGAATGGATGCAGTCATAAAACAAGGTAGGCCAAAAGTAACCAGGACGAACCAATTTTTTCGTTGTGGACATACCATAGAGGTGATCCCCTCATGTGCCAATATGGCAATCATTTGGACTTTTTTTTCCTCTTCGATGGTGAGGAAACGATAGAGAATGGTTTCTTCCCCGCTGGAATAGAGGACATCTCCTATGAGGAGGTAGTGAGGATCTTGGTTACGGATGCAGCAACGATCGTCTTAGGAGAGATGAGGGCCAATTTTTTGCATATTAAGATATAAAAGAATGTCTTCATACCATGGTTCGTAGGATGAAATAAAAAATAAATGTTCATCCGATAATTTTTCATTCATAGGGAGGTCAGATGAGTTTGACGAAAATTCTACATTTAACTCTACGAGGACAAGGGATTTTTTTCTCTTGGGAGTTGTGAACTCTAGATCGTATTCTTGGAGGATGACTATCCAATGAGAAAATTTTCCATTGATATTGCGTCGACTGACCATGTATTTCATTGGATTGGAATCTTCCATGACCTTGGTAGTTCGAAGCAAGACATAGTGGTGTAGTTTTTGAACTGCAAGGACAACCCTAAGGGATAAATTCTCGTCGTGATTGTACTTTAGAGGTGGCATGGAGATATTTTTTCTTATATAGTAAATGACATGCTCACGTTTGTAGTGTCCCCAAGGCCGAGCCCCGTTGCAAATCCTGATATATGAAATGAATTGTAAACATGTTTTATAGGCTGGTGAGCCAAGTTTGGTATAAGCTGGTAGGCTTATGTGTTTGTTAGGCCAGGGAGCCTAAGTGTTGAAGTCCAGGAGCCTGCTGATGTACTTGTATGTATGCAGATCGATTAATAAAATATAAACACTGCCAGGTGCAGACCAACCACGATGAATGAGTGAAGGGGGACTG
>CBVK0100306348.1:0-14625 GCA_900067695.1 Picea abies | reverse complement strand
GTCTTCCCTAGCCAAAACGTGTTTGGTGCCCTCCCAGTTGGTCGTCTCCATGGCGTGGGGCTTCTCAACACTCGGCAGGTCCCCCATAGACGGGTCCTCCTCCACGACATAGGTGGGAAACACATCCTCGGTCTCGGCCTCCTTCTTGTCACTCGGCTTAAATGCCGTGTCTTCCCTGCTACAACCAACTCCCGATTCTGCAATAGTGTCGAGCAACGCCCGTCTCTCAGCCCAAGCCTTCTTCCGAAGAATGGAAGACGCCAAAGCCAGAGCGCGTTCTAATTTCTCCTTCCGTCTCCGCTGCGCCTTATGAGCATCCCAGGCTGAACCCCGGCGAGGCTTGCCTCACTTTCTAGCCATTGTATCCGGGGGGTGAATGCAAGTGCCAAGCAGTTGCAGTGCTAAGCTATAAGTCCAGGACGAGAGCGGTTGCAGGTGCGAAGCGCGAGCAGACCGACTCTGTCGTGGCACACGCAAAGACAAATAGCCCTGGAAATCCTTATCAGAGTGCAAAGAAAAGGTGGTGAATGTCCAAGCGAAGAACGAAGCCGAAGCAGGAGCATTCCCGCTCTGCCCGGGCTCATAAGAAAACACATAACCAGACACCAGAGTCATCTGTCCTCCCATATCCTCTTTCAATTTGAGTGCGCAGGGGGTGTAAATGGTCGCGCGAGGGAGGAGTCCCTCCGTCGTATGGCCTCTGCTATGGCCATCCACCATCGTAAATGCTGATGTGTGGGTGGCGACCATCGACAATTAAACCCGAGCTTAGTGCTGATCCTGGTGTCACCACCACGGTGCCGCGTGTCACCCCATCCGGGGCTACTAGGTATATATGTTAGTATATATACCTAGTATATATACCAGTATATATACCTAGTATATATACTGGGCATATATGTCAGTATGTAGGTATATATGTTGATATATATACAAGTATATATATATCTTGTATTTATACTGAAATATATACCAAGTATATATACCGGTATATATATATATATATATATATTTTTTTTTTTTTANNNNTTTTTTTTTTTTTGTAAGTAAAAATATATATATTACCTTGCCATATCCGAAAACTTACGTGTCCAAATATACATGATAGCATGCTAGCTGTTCTGCCACCGTGGTGGAAACCAGAACGCATGGACATGACAATTGTTCACAGTTCCAAAGCTTAAAGAAAAAATGACAATTGTCGACATACAAACAAGGGGACTTGCCACATGTTTTGCCACTATCGTGGAAACTAGAACAGGTGGTGGATTGAGTGCCCCGATCACCTATTAGACCCAAACCTATTATAAATGAACCAAATATTAGTGTAGGAAAAATTCACAAAAATTTAACCATCAAACCAAAGAAAATTTCCTGTGAGAATGCTATGCATGGGGCGAGATCAAGCGTCCATCTTGACAGATTCTGAAGGTGAAGGGCTGGCAACACGTTGGGCAATGACTCTTCTTAGGCTCGCTTGATAGGGAATCCATGGAGGCAACAAATTTGTGCCTCGAGTGGTCCTCTAGAGGTAAGGCTTCTTCTTCCACTATGCATCCCATTGCAATTGACTCCTAAAATGGACTGGTGGTGCAGGTGGCGAGCTAGTTCTCCAAGGTGGTTGAAGATAGGAAAGGAAAGAATTCTGCCCAATTGGGCAGAAATTATTCTTCCACCGGGCATCCACCTTGGAGACTCTAAGCGATGGGAGGACGTGGCTCCTGATGAGCCTGAGCTATCCAATTTTTCCTAGAGGAACCTGGGTGTTCCTCGTCTGAAACTAGATCTCGAGAGGTGAGCCTCGAGCCATGATGAGGCCAAGGCTCTAAAGGAGCCTGTGCATACCAGTTCTACCCCGAAGAGCCCGGATGGTCTTCGCCTGGCGTGAAATCCCGAGAGGAAGGCCCTGGGCGGCTGTGTCGACCAATCCTGCTATATTAGGTCCACCCTCGTCGAGGCTTGCTGTGTTCTCATGGCATGGTTTCTTAGAGCACTAGGCAAGAAAAAAAATTGGTTGAGCAGGCTAAATCTCGGAGCAGAGTTAACAAAATGATGTTGAGCTTTGGGCCCAAGTGCCCCATATTAGTGCAGGTGTAATGGAAATCTCCAAAATCGTACTGAAGCCAAGGAACTGAGCCTGAGCTTCCATTAAGGCTCGACACACTAAGGCTTGGCTCTCATGCTTGCTGGCCATCGCGACTGGACAAGGGGGGAGGGTGGCGATGAGGGGCTTTAACTTCCCTCGTAATCTCCCCATCCATTAATGTGTGTGACCCATGTGTCACCCCATCTGAGGATACCAATATATATATTGAGTATATATACCGATGTATATATGTTTCGATGTATATATACTAAGTATATACACCGAAACATATATACATCGAAATATTTACTCAGTATATATACCGGTATATATATGTTTCAGTGTATATATACTAGTATATATACTGACATATATAACGATATATATACTAGGTATAGATGTCGACATTTATACAAGTATATATACTGACATATATAACGATATATATACTAGGTATAGATGTCGACATTTATACAAGTATATATACCTGTATATATACTTAGTATATATATCGTTATATATACTTAGTATATATACCGGTATATTGACATATACTAGGTATATATCGACATATACTATGTATAAGTGTTGGTATATATACTAGGTATATATGTTGGTATATATACTAGATATATATGTCGATATATATACCAAGTATATATACCGATATATATACCAATATATATACCAAGTATATATACCAACACATATACCTAGTATATGTCAATATAAATATTGGTATATATACTTAGTATATATATGATGTATATATAGTTGTATATATACTGTCATATATATACCTAGTCTATATACTATATTAAGTAGTCATATGATAATTGACATGAAGCATGAATATATATACCAAGTATATATGTTGGTATATATACTAAGTATATATACCTAGTATATACTTAACATAGTACATATACTTGGTATATATGTCGATATATATACTAAGTATATATATCTAGTATATACTTAATATAGTATATATACTTGGTATATATACTAGGTATATATACTAGGTATATATACTTGGTATATATACTAGGTATATATGTCGATATATATAGCAATATATATACCTACTATATATACCTGTATATGTATACTAGGTATATATGTCGATAAATATACTAAGTAAATATACATATTCATTATACTATATTAAGTATATATTACTTATTAAATTATTATTATTATTAAGTATATATATTAGGTATATTTACTTAGTATATATACCGACATATATACCAGTATATATACTTACACTCGAAAGAGGGGACACGAACATAATTAATTGTGTAGAACAGACTAAGATCCGAATATATCAACATTTTTATCTACGTAAGGGATTTTAAAATTCAAGGTTTCAAGTTTTTTTTTTTATATTCTAAATCTATTTAGAGTATAGTTGAGTTCACCATTTAATATAATGACTCCATTTGGATTCATACAAGAGATAAACAATGGTTGATATTTGTGATAGTTTTAACTAATTTCTTTGGGATATTAGAGAATATATTAGGCATATACCTAAATATTAGGTATATTAGGTATATTCCTACAAAAGGCTTATATAAGTCACAAATATTAGCTCAAATGCAGATCCAAAGTGATATCTTGAAATCATATTACTATTCACAATCTTCATCATTCTATCTCAATAATTTCTTGTATTCTTATTTGAAAGATGTAACTAATTTGTTGAAATGTCACCACAACTTCATAGTTGTGTCTTTCACTTCTCATATGTCTTATCCACCCAAAAGTTATGCCCATATGCATAATTGAGGGGTACAAACAGATTTATTACATAATTAAAAATGATTTCAAACATATGTAATGCAAGTGATGACAAGATTACGGAGAAAAAATGATATATTTGTATGCATTAACATATTTGTTTTAATAATTTGAACATGAATATAAACATTATTAGTTGTATTTGCATGAAGTTATATGTAATTATAATTGTTTATGTACTTGATAAAAATAAATAACATATATACCTTCATGGAGCAAATCTCCAAGTAATGTTGAATGCCTATGTGTATGTGTGTAGTATTGCATTTCTCTAATGTGCATTCTTTTACCCACTTATTAGTGTAATGATTTGGAAGTCCATTTGGTAGTACTTTTCCTAGCTTGTTATTTAAAATCTATGGATCTCTTCCACTTTTTATTTTCTTTGTTTCTCTTAGAATTTTATTGCATCTAAATTACATAAAATGAATTTCTATCTCATTGAAATCTATACATAAAAAAATTAAATCATTATAATCATATTTTGTCATAAAGTAACAAGTGTACTCCATCTATAAAATATTGTGATGATTAAGATTAATTATATTGTTTTTTATAAGTAGGAAATTTATACAATCATTTATGATTACTTGCTAATATACACTCTCTATTTGTCTCTAACACTTCTCCTTCTCTTTTGTCTTCTTGATTTTCCATATAAATAGTGCATTAATATGAACTTAATTCATATACTTGTTTGCAATGTAGAAAAACTCTATATAATGAGTGATCATTTATAAAGGGATCCAATTTAAAATAATTATACATTTATAAACTTTACAAAATATAAATCTATAAATATAATTTATACTAATTATAAATTTGTATTAATTAAATTTAATTATAAATTATATGTAATGAATTAATATAGCATAATTATTTTGAGTTCATAAATATAATTCAAAATTAATATTATAATTTATTTATTATAGAATAATTTGTAATTTTTTCAAAAATTATGTCATAATAAATTTAATTTTATAGAAAGAAAATGAAAATAAAAATATAGAAAATTAATAACAAAGTTGTTTATTCTTTAGCAATTGTATTTTGTAGAGTATTTATTATTGTTAAATAAATTTTATTATTTTTAATATGTATATGCTTTTTATTATTCCTAATATATATTTATTCCATAACTTTATAAGTGTATCATATTAATATGTATATGGATTTTATTATTTTTATATGTATATCAATTTTATTATATATATATGTGTCTCTAGAAGATTGTTTAAAATATTTTTTTAATTTGAATAACCTTATATATTTTAATAAGAAAGAAGACAAATAACCTTATTTATTTTAACAAGAATGAATAAGAAATGTGAGATGGGTGGAGAGTCCACCCTAAACGTTCAAACTATAGACACTTATAATTCGAAAAATGGCATAACAAATATTACTTTTCATTTAAATTCCACATAAAGAATAATCAAAACTAAACTAAAATGAGAGAAATATGCAATATTTGAATACTATCTAAATTAAAAAAACCATTTCATAGATTTAAACACAAAAAACAAAGAACTTTAACATATTTCATTTAGGAAAAATAATTATAAATAATGATAAAATGTTGAAATAATCTCACCTAAAACGGTCCAAAAATATTGACTCATATATATTTTTTAAATTGAAAAACAAATTGAGTAAAAATATAATAATTAATCATAAACACATAGTGTAAAGATCTAAACTAGTTATAAAACAATACAATTTCAAATTCCATTGTAAACAATCCTTTGATATTAATGATGCTACTTTTTACATTCCTTATTTCCATGAATATCAACTATTCTAATAGGCTTTCGCCTAGCAATGTGGTTGGATTGCATATGGCTCAACCAAGCTACTCTATTCCTAAATCCAAATTGACTTAGATTTTTAGGAGTAAGCTTTGTGTGTTTTATCATGGATCTTTCTTGTGGTTTTCTAGTTTCCTTTTCTGCATTTACCTATACAATACAAAAATAATCTATTAGTATTTAAGCAATAAATTTTAAGAATTTAGTTGTATAAACACTACAAAATTGGAATAAAATTTTTAAAACATATAAAAAATATATACTCACAACTTTAGAAATAGGAGTGATGTGTATATGAGGTATATCATATGTCTCATCTAATCTTGGATCACCTTGAAAATGATCTTCTAGTATAATTACACCAATATTACTAGTGTCCTCCACATTAGAACATGAACTTTCATAGCATACATTCAATCCATTCAACATTTTATCTATTTCTTGTTCCTTTTCAAAAATTTTCTCCTCTTCTTCTGCAAAATCCTATATAATATGCATGCATAAGTCATGTCAACACTACACATTTACAAGTCACGACAACACTATAATGTTTAAAACATAACAAATTTGATATAAAATATGGTATACAATTACTATTTTACTTCATTGAAATTAACATTCTCCATAGTTGAAGATGAACTTTCCTTAGAACCACTTAACTCATTGAACATTTTTTTAATTTCAATCCTTCTCAATGTATCTTCCCGTCTCTTTGTTTCATTTGATTTATACACATCTAAGTGAGGAGACATTCTCTCTAGGGCCTCAATACTTAAATCATGTTCATGACTCACATTCTATTAAGAAAAACATATGGAAAAGGTTAACACAAAAACTTATTTATAAAATTGGATAAAATGAAAGCAAAATATGAAACTTTAATATGCACATACCTCTTTATATATCTTTTGTTCTAGTAAATGCATTTTAAAGTTTTTTAGAGCTATTTCCATGCAAACTTCAAGGCGAAAGATTCTTAATTCATTGTTCTTTTGAACTGCATTAGGATCCTTTTTTGGCCAATGGGAATCATGATCACATGGTCGACCCTTTTGACGTGGTGGAATTGGACCAAGTTGATGGATTTTTTGACGGTGTTTATTCAATGCATCAATTGTAGTAGCTACATATTTATTTTTGCAATTACCAATCATGCAATGATGAAGAGAATGTAATCCTGGTCGTTTAACTATTTTGAAATTCAACTCTTCCACTTGAGTCTCCATAAAAAAGTGTTAAGAAAAATGCAAAATGCAAAATAAAAATATTTAATATCATAAACTAGTCTACCAATAAAATAAAAATAAAAATAAAATTCATTATCACCTGCAAAACTCATAATGTATTTATGTATTTAATTAAATACTTAGTTTTCTTTTTTTCAAACTAAAGACTTACTTTCCTAACTTCACAGAAAGACCTATAACCCCTTCAGTTTGTTTTTACAACCATCTAAAATAAGCCATCTCCACTATTAAAACCATTAAAGTATGAAGCCAACACTAAACAAAATGTGTTACACACTAAAGTTGCCATACATACTTTGATAAAATCAAGTAATGAAAAAATATGAGATGAAATAAGGCATTAAATACCCCAACAGGGACATCCAATCTTGTGGAGAAAGATCAAGGGAGAAGATGAGTGTGGAAAGTCTATTCATAACTCTCATGGGAGAATTCTACCCAAAATAAAGGTTATTCAATATGAACATTGTTACTCTTCAACATCCAAAATTAAGACATTACAAAATCTAACAGTATATTGTATACTCTTAATCATGACGTGTTAGGCCCACCTCACTCCTTTTCCAAGTGTTTTATTTTCAATTGAATAATTGTTGGGATGAAGACAAGCTGGGTATAAGAGTTTTTTGATTTTTTTTTCAACATTGAATGTTGTGTATTTTTTTCAATATCAATTCAATCTAAATTTCAAATTTGATCTGGTACTAGGGTCCGTCGTTTAGGAGAGTTTGGTCTAGGTTTATTTCTCATTATAACTTAAACTAAGTTTCCCAAAAGTAATAAATAATAAGGAAAAGTTTGTTAGTAGTTGGAGTGAACTGCTTTCAATCTTGGCCACTTCATCTCTTTCATGCATTTGTATTTCAGAATTTTATAAAAAAAAATATCATTGGATAAGTTTGCAATCTTTCACGTTTCGTTACTCTCAATTAACTTTGACTTGGTTGACACAAAATTCCTAAATATTAATTTAATTTAAACTTTTTTGGCAATAACTCTTTCCATTTTATGAGATACTTTTGCATAAGAAACTATGTTACTTGTCCATTTGATTTGCTGATTTGCTAGACATTGATTTAATTTGAAACTTTCTGGTTAAAACACTTGTATACATGCATTAATTTGTGTGAGAAACTATGTTACTCATCAAAACAAATGCAATAAACTATGTTTATCTTCAAATTTTAGGAGAGAATAAAAACGTTTGCCAATAATTAAGTCCGCTTCACGACATTGGTTTAAGCTTTTGTTACGTTATCTCAAAGAGAAAGATATAAGATTTATGTCGTGAAGCCGAGAGATCCTTATGACGGGGATTCTTGATTGGTTTCGTGGAAGGGGATCCTTAGGACAAGACGAGATCTCGGTTGAAACTCTTTATATATATATATATATATATATATATATATTAAGGTCAAGTAACATTTAACATGTTTTGAAAGTGTTTTAAAAATTGAGGATAATTATTGAATGGAACTAATTTAATGAACATAAATGAAATAGTGAGAGAAAGTGTAACTACAAGTTTGGAATTTAGTGATTGTGCTAGTTACCTACGGATTGTCCCCATCTAATTCCACTGACGGATGTAAGCGGAAAGGAATATATACAGGAATTCAATTGTCCACATCCCATTCTTAAAGGATCCTGGGTGATGTATTCATTTTTACTAGGCAATTTATATATATATGAATCTTTAGTGCATAATAACAAGGTTTATTAATCACTCTTAAAACAAAAAAATACTGTATTAATTTTTTTCCTAAAACTAGTAAAAACATTACTGCTTAATTCGACATCACTAAACTTAACATAAAATCACACAACACTATAATTATATTTATTCAATTATATCTCCCAAACCCTAATTATATGTGCCTATATAAACCCTACCCTTTTTATCGAACATGCAGTTGATCCTGGTTCGCATGTAGATGTGAAGAAAGCGGTCGCGACTGGTTCGTATCTGCAATGGAGCAATACAACCAAAAATCCTATGGACTCTGGTACCTTAATTCATCTTCCAAAGTAAATAGTATTTAGTAAGAATGCCTCACCTTTAGCTTGTTTCCATAATCATGCGACAAAGCTCTGTCATGGGGGAAAACATTGACTGTAGCGAAGAAACGTGGAGGGCAATTTACAGTAATTTTCTATTATAGGTTTTCTCTCTAAATATCTTTCGCCACATTTTAATTATATTTATTCTCAAACAACAATAATTCTTCAAATTTTGGGAGAGAATAAAAATGTTTGGGAGAGAATAAAAATGTTTACTGGTTTTCGTGTTGATAGAGCTCATGGCTTCTTAGGTGGGAGATTGAGCTTAGCTACTGCTTCTGGCGGAGATTGAACCAAATTTCTCCTTGATAGAAGTGAGTTACCATTGTTAATTCGAGAGACAAATTTAGAATTTGTCTCTCGAATTAACCAACTATTGTTTTACTTGCATATAAAAATGGTTGGTAAAACAAATTAAAAATGGTTGATAAAAACAAATTACACATAACAAGGATCGTACATGTAAAAATAGTTGGTAAAACAAATTAAAGCAATTACACAGAACTTAGATCACGCATGTACTTCGAATCCAACTGGATACCAATTAATTAAGATGGCTATATGGATTGGGTACCATAAATCCAGAAGCACGCCACCCACATTTAAAGGAATTCCATATCATATGTCAATGGATGTAAGTCGAGCGCAGTCTGAAATCAATGCCGGGATCGCCGGAAAATGGTCAGCCATAAATCAGATGGATGGATACAAGTTAATGTGATCATCATCCAACATGAAAACCTGCAACCTATATCAACTAATCCACTTACTTCTCATTTACCTAGGAAACTATGCACTAAGTCAATCATTAGCTTAGTGCATAGTGCATAATACTTGCCATAAAAACTATAAGTGGTGTAGGGCAATTTCTGCAACAATTTTTATGACTTACAACCTGTTTTTAATGGATTACAATAATAACCACCTAACCAACGAGGACCATCTAGCACCGAAACTCGGTGGATGATACAACAATATGATTATTTTTGTGGGTCAATCAAAAGCTGTGATTGTCCTTTGAGATTTGTATCCAAACATAAATCAACCAACCACAGATCCTTCTACTTGAATGGTCATCGAATAGTACATCAGCCTGTCTAAGACTTGATATTTGAATGGACAATAAAATTTGTAAGACCGTTAGTGCAATCACGCTGAACAAAAATATGAGTCGACCTAAACTGGGAAAATACGCGGACATCAATTGACAACTCAAGATCATACTCCCAATCTGGGAATAACAAGCGATCAATCAAAAACTCATCAGCATATCCATCTCACATGTGAATCTGAGGTTGTTTTGGCAACATTGTCTTCCTCCGTTGGCTACTATTTCGTGAGCTTCTCCCATGGACAACCAACATGACCCTTCTATGGCTCGTTTCCCCTGCACCCTCTTCTTAGAAATAAACCACGACTGTCCACTGCCTTTCTGATCCACCCTCGGTTGAGATCTGAGGCCGCTCCCATCTTCGTCCCTTACATGGTTATGAAGGAATTCAACTTGATTTTTAATCGCCTAGCCTTTGATAGAGATTATTTCTCTAGCGCCCACATAGCATCCTCGCCAAATAGCGATGGCGATAATATGTTAGATAATATTTGTCCTCTTGGTGATGCTGGTACTATTTTCAAGGATCTGGATCCAGAGGTCGAATACGCAACAAAGAAGACATATTTTATTCTCCACTTTGTAAACCATTCCACCTTGTGAATGAATTTGTTTCCAGTAGTCTGTTGATCAATGGTAGATTTCATTTCCAACAGTCCAAAATCAAATAAAGAGAACACTACAACTTGACTCACGTGCAATGATAATACCTGTCATATAATTTGTTACACGTCCAACAAAAATTCCCATGAAGATCAGTTGACTCAACAAAGGGCTTCGACTATGTAATGTCGATAACCACATAGGAGAGGTCGACTCTAGTAGATCCATCTACTCTTTCGTGCTTGAAGTCTAAAATTGTGATACAGACAACAGATCCCAACGACTGGGAACAATCAGACTGTGCTACCATTGATTGAAATCAGGACGTATTCTGGTAAAAATATTAGACCAAAATGCTGAATATTATCAACGTCATAACAGAGTATCAGAGCTCCATGAACCTTCTCCAAGAAGCATCATTAATCTCTCAAAATATGATCTTTATCCCCTTATCGTTCACTTCTGCAGCAACATCACGAGTAATTCTTCAACGACATCTTCATAGTAAATTCCACAAGAAGTGTCATTTCCAATAATTCGGTGTCTTGCAGGTTTTTTCTCTCACTATCTTTTCAGGTTCGATACATCTTCATTCGTTGCTGCTTTCACCCAGATTGAATGAAGAGGGAAATCGTACCAATGTTGTAATCTTTCAAATTATAAATGTTTAGCATAATCTTCCACCAATGTTATAATCTTCCAGATTACACATACACATATTTTGCATGATATCTCCCTCACACCCCCACCCTCATATTGGTGCTATTTCCCCTCATATGAGGGTGGGTGTGGGGGAGAGAGGGAGAGATATTATGCAAAACACCCCTCATATGAGGGTGGGGTGCGGGGGAGATATTATGCAAAAAATATGTGTAAACATTGATGCGATTGACTTTCATATGAGGATGGGGGTGGGGAGGAGGGGGAGAGATATTATCCAAAACATCCCTCATATGAGAGTGGGGGTAGGGGAAAGGGGAGATATTATGCAAATCATAAATATGTTTTGCATAATATCTTCCCTTTCCCCAATCCCACCCAATGTTTAGCATAATATCTCTCTCTCACCCCCACCCTCATATATGAGGGTATATGAGGGTGAGGGTGGTGGGTAGTTTAGCATAATATCTCTCCCTCACCCCCACCCTCATATATGAGGGTGAGGGTGAGGGTGATGGGTAGATATTATGCAAAAAATAATGTTTTTTTCATAATATCTCCCCCCTTAGTTTTTGTATAATATCTTCCCCCCACATGCATTCAAGAAAGGGTCTGTTATCACAGGATTTGTACTTGTGTAAAACCCTCCACAAGATGCCCAAATTTTGCATAACTATGGAAGAAACTACTGCCACCTAAGTAGAATCTTCCCTCATTTTAGTGATGGAAGAAGTCCAACACAAGGGAGGCTTCCCTAGTGATCTCAAATAGAAAGAAATAACCAAGCCTACCACCCCCTATCTTGGTTTAGGTGTAGGTCTAGGAAAGAAAGAGAAGTCTAGGTCTAGGAAAGAAAGAGAGGTTGTAAGGTGATTATTGTACTTGCTTAGAACAAAGAACAATTTGCAACATATATTGACAATTACCAAGCTAAAGTAATGCAACGATGACCTCTTTCGACACTAGACAAGTAAAAATGGTATGGCTGTTGCAAATTACAATAGTAAATAGTCTTATGACAACAATAAATGATTTGCAACTACAACAATAAATAATGCTTAGAAACACAACAATTGACCATGAAAAGTAAGCATCAAACCAATAGATTATTATCCAATTACAATTGACCATGAAAAGTAAGCATCAAACCAATAGATTATTATCCAATTGCTAGAGATAGCTTCTAAACAAGTTAAGCTACTTATAACTAGGTGCATGCAATAAATTAAGAGAATTTTATGTGGCTGTAGCAAACTTTTGTAATAACATCAATAAATAGTTGAAGTTTGCTAGGGTTAGAGTTAATAAAGTTAGTAGGATGCTTGAGATATTTAGAAGATTGATTTTAACTATTAATTTAACCACACTTTCACTCCTAGATTAGTGTCGTTGCCATTTTAGGGTCTATGGAGTCTCAAATGATCTAAACTTGAAGATTGATCTAATTGAAACCAAAGAGGTAGAGTCTAAACCCGATCTAATTGAAACCAAAGAGGTAGAGTCTAAACCCTAAGGTGCAAGCACATTTGGGCATTAGGATTTAGACTTTGCGGAAAATGATATCTAGGGTGCAAGCACGTTTTGGCCTTATATACCATTTTCCCCTTCTTGTAGCTTCACTTAGGTCAAGGATCAAACGTCTAGGGATAAAATCCTAAAGTGCAAGCACTTTTGGGCTTTAGGATTCCAACCCTAGCAAGGAAGTTTCACAAACTTGGAAAAATAAAACTTTGTGAGGAAGAGAAGCACTTATGTCTTCCTCTTAGGGTTTCAACAAAACAAGATTACTTGCAACAAAATAACAATTTCACCATTTTACATCAACAAGAGACAATATAATTGCAGAAATTTACTTGCTTCATCCAAGAAACCAAGAGCATAAAGCCCTAATTGTAGAAATATCCATCCAAAATAGAAACCAATCCACAAATGAACCTCCTTCAAGCATGAAACATAAGAGAAAATACCAAGAATGAATGAAATAACGAAAGTGTAGAAGTGTTACCCCACAATGGTAAGGAAGTGATGATGAGAAAATGAAAGCTAGCGCTAGCCTTCTTATATGAGACTAGAATAACACATTTTTCCACATAAAATAACATGAAATTCATTTGAAGTGGGACCAACCCCTCATTTAGCCTTTACAAAATGTAAAAATGCAAAAAATACATCATTATGGCCATAGATGTGTGACGTCAAGTCCTCCTAGTCTAAGAGGGAGCCTCCAAAGGCTATGTGGTAGCATCCCATGGTGGAGTAAATGGTAACGATGTGTATCCTCACCATGATCATACCGAATCATCACTCGTATCCCAACTTTCCATCAAACCCTGGCATCATGAAACCATAGAAGATGACATCATTATCAAGAGAGGGCCAATGTCTAGGATCCAGTGTGTTGCATCTAGGGAAAAGGAGGATGCATCTAGTCTCTAAGTGAAATTTGGTTGTTTGCTGCTGCAATTCCATCGATCTAATGAATAATAAGGCCTAGGGTACCCTTCCCAACATGCAGGCTTCCGGCCCATCTATGTGCCATCATAACCAAATCTTTTCAAACCAAGCCCATTTGTCCATTGTCCAAGGTTTCAAGGATGCGAGAGATGATGTCTGAAGGTAGTGAGTCACTCGATGACTCATTTCTCTACATCACACGTGCCAAAGTCCTACAATAAATGCACAACATCTTGGGTGTAAGCCTAGTACATGCTAAATTTAGAGTTTTTATTAAGTTCTTTTCAATTTACTAGAGCATAAAAACATAAGTAGGATCACTGAAAGAAACACAATCACAAGGTACACAACATTTTTTCCTAGGAAAACCTCATGGAGGAGAAAACCCATCAAAAACTTCCTCAATAATAGATTTCCAATACAATGCCAAGACTTAAGACAAAACCACCAAGAATAGACTAGGACTGAGTATGTGCCTCTCTCTCCTTCTTCTTGCAACTGTAGCTACCTTCAAAATATGTGCACTAGAAGTGTGAGTGAGTGAGTGTACAAATGAGGTGCCCTCCTCACTTATAAATACTAGTTGAGGAGGCACTAGGGTTATGTATCTTCACCAAGTAGGGTCGACTTCTTCCAATAGTGGTTAAAACCACTTTATTAAACCCTAGGGGCCGACTTTACAAACACCACCATATAACTATGGTTTTACTAATCCACAAAAGGGGATTTGTTCTAATAAAAGACCTGGCATGATCAATCCATAAAAGGGGATTTGATCTATAAGATAAT
>CBVK0100306347.1:1905-14626 GCA_900067695.1 Picea abies | reverse complement strand
TAGGGGAACTAAAGAATCTCTATGTTAAGATACCACTCCTACAGGCTCTATCAGACATCCCAATTTATGCAAAGACAATTAAGGAATTATGCGAGAAGAAGCTTGTTAGGAAAGATAAAAATCTGTCAAATGTTCGTGTGGTAGGAGCCTTATCAAATCTTATTATGGGCAAGTAGGAATCATTCAAGTATACAGACCCAGGGAATCACATGGTGATAGTGCAAATTCAGGGCTATCCTTTTCCAAATACACTAGTATATTTGGGGGCAGCCATTAATATCCTGACCATCGAGACTTGTAATATCCTGGGTTTAACCTCCTTCAAACCTACTTCAATTATGTTACAATTGGCTGATAGATTAGTGGTTAAACTAGTCAGCACCTTACAAGATATAGAAATATCATTCAAATCTTGGGAAAACCCAGCTGATTTCCTCATTATTAAACCAAGAAGAGGACTCGATGGACACCCATTAATACTGGGAAGACCATGGCTTGCAACAGCAGATGCATACATAGGATGTTGCACAGGCAGCATGACTATTGCTAGAGGAAGTGCTACAAAGAACCTCATTTTGTATCCTCCAGCTAAACCAAGTCTGCCTATTATACATCTGTAGTTGCCACCACCTAGATATACAGAAAAGGATCTACGACCTCCTCTCACATTGGAAGAAGCTCTCAAACTCAAGAACCAACTAGAATATGATGTGATTAGTAGATTCATTAACAGCCCAACCATTATAATCAATCCAACATGTCAAATGTTAAAAGATGTGTTAGATAATGAAGCACAGGGAGATCCTTTGGAAGAATTGATGGAACAACAGATCCCCACTACTGTTGTCCATAACATCAAATCAGTTGAAATTGCACCAGGGAGGTTTCTGAATATTAATGCTAATTTAAATGAGCAACAAAAACACAAATTGATTTAGATCCTTTCTAAATATCATTAGGATTTTTCTTGGGAATATCCTGACATGAAGGGCATCAATCCCCAACTCTGTACACATAATATGTATATTGAGAAACATGTCGACCCATCCAACAACCCCAACAAAGATTGAACCCTCATCTCAGGGATTTTTTTAAAGATAAGTTACAAAAATTGTTGGATGTTGATTTTATATATCCTATCTCAGATAGTCAATGGGTTTCCCCACTAGTAATTGTCCCCAAGAAGAATGGGAAATGGTGAATCTGTGTAGACTACAGAGAAATCAACAAAGATACCAATAAAGATACCCAGAAGGACCACTTTCCCTTACCCTTTATTGATCAAGTCCTTGACACTTTAGCAAGGAAGCAGTTCTTCTCCTTCCTAGATGGTTTTAGTGGCTATAATCAAATCCAGATTGCTCTGGAAGACCAATATAAAACTACATTTACATGTCCCTAGGGTACCTTTGCATATAGAGTATTTCCCTTTGGATTATGTAATGCTCCAGCCACATTCCAGAGGGTCATTCTGAGCATATTTTATTATCTAATTAATGAAGGACTTGAAGTTTACGTGGATGATTTCATGCCTTATGGCACTAATTTTGATCAAGCTCTGAGAAATCTAGAGAAGGTACTGGAACGATGCATTGCTACTAGGTTGTGTTTGAGTCATGAAAAATGTCATATGATGATGACCAAAGGTGTGGTACTCGAACATTATGTTTCTGTAGAGGGAATCAAGGTAGACCCATCAAAAATAGAGGTAATCCTTAATCTTCCTATACCCTGTACGCAAACTGAGGTACGTATTTTCCTTGGCACTACAGGATACTACCGCAGATTCATAGAAAAAAAATTCAAGAATAGTTGCACCTTTACATGCTTTAACTGGTAATGCAGAATTTCAGTGGTCTGACAAGTGTGATGTTGCATTTGTGGGACTTAAAAAGATGGTCTCAACGGCACCAGTGCTGAGAGGGCCAAGATGGAAATTTCCATTTCATATTTCTACGGATGCGTCGAATATCACCATAGGAATTGTCCTTGGAAAGGAAGAAAACAAGAAACCTTATGCTATTTATTTCATTAGAAAAAATCTCACTTCTGCTAAATTAAATTATACAGTAACAGAAAAATAATTTTTAGTCGTTATACATGCTATTAATAAATTTTGCCACTATATAACAGGCTATCCGATTATTTTGTCTACTGATCATTGTGCTATTAAATATCTATCTAACAAACCAATCACTAATGGATGGGCTACTCTGTGGTTATCACTATTTCAGGAATTCAACATCACCATCAAGGACAGGCCCGGAAGAGAGAATCGTGTCGTAGATTTCTTGTCTCGCATACCCAAAACATATGATTCTATGATAGTGGAAGACCAATTTCCATAAGAACACATGTTCGTGTTCACTATTAAAACACCATGGTACATTGATGTGGCTAATTATCTGGCAGTTGGGAAACTACAAGCACATATATCACTGAGGGAAAGGAAACTAATTGTCCAGCGCAGTGCATGGTTCACTTGGATTGGTGGATATTTGTTCCACATAGGGGATGACCTCCAGATCTGAATATGTGTAAGGGATGATGAAATTTATGATGTTCTGAAGATAGGTCATGATGAGCCCTGTGGCGGACATTTTGCAGAACACATAATTGGGCATAATATTTTACATATGGTCTACCTTTTGAAATATGGGCATTGGATTTTGTTGTCCCCTTCAATCCAAAATCAAATCAAAAGGATTATATTTTATTTGCAACAGACTATACGACCAAATGGGTAGAGGCAGTAGCCTTTAAATGCAATGGAGGAAGCAGTCATTAAATTTATTTTCAAATTATTTGTACACTATGGATTACCCAGGGAAGTATTCATTGACGAAGGGTCGCAATTTACATCCCATAGAATCACAGCCACCCTGCACAATTATCATATTAAACATGGAGCTACTTCCCCCTATCACCCACAGGAAAATGGACAAGTAGTAAGTACCAATAAAGTCTTGGAGGCAATTTTGACAAAAACAATCCCACAAAATGTCAAAATTGGACAACCGAGCTTCCAAATTCCTTATGGGCCTATCACATGACATGGCATAACACTACTGGCTACTCTCCTTATCATCTAGTCTATGGAAAAGAACCCATATTCTCAATTGAATTTGAGATCAAGACTCTAAGGATGGCCCAGGAGATTGGACTAGATCTTACAGAGGCACATAAGCAATGCTTACAGCAGACCAATGAGTTAGGTGAAGCATGCATGTTCGCCCTACAGCGCACAGTTGTTATCTAGCAGGAGAGAGCTAGCTTGCATGATAAACATATCAAGAAGAAATCCTTCTAGAAAGGTGATTGGGTGCTTCTCTATGATTCCAGATTTCAGGATTTTTCTAGAAAATTATAGTCAAGGTGGCTCGGATCTTACAAAATCCATGAAGTTCATGATAATGGCACTGCTACCTTAGTCACCATTGACGAATCTGGTTCTCCTTTTCTAGCGAATGGACATCGGTTATGACTCTACCATCAGCCGCTTTCAAAAGAATCATTTTGCCAAGAATTAAGTAAGGACCCTACTATTCAGATTTTAGTTGGCTAGGAAGGTAACCCAGCAACCTCAACTTCATAAAATGATGATTTTTTTCAGCACTGTACATATTGTATATAGCTTTCTTCACAGATTTGATTAAGTTTTTAGTTTTTTACTTTTTAGGAAAGTCACTTGAGAAAATAAGAACTAGAAAAGATGATTGTAAACGAATATAATTAGCACTCTTTTCTGTTCCTATAAAAACCCAGTAAATATAAACCTTGTTTTCACAGAGAATGAACATGTCATGTTCCATAGCAAAAATCAGGCAACTTTAATGAATGAATGACACTAGCAAACCATCCTTCGATTATTGAGTAAATCTACACATAAAAATTGAATGAATTTAGTTGATGACTAATCAATCCTAGATTCACTAAAACAAAAATGACTGCGGGAGGTTTACAATCACTTAATTAGACGGTTAAAATTGTGAACATCATTGTTGTCGTTCAGTTGGAACGGAACAACTATCGTTCCCTTCGTATGATTTTCGTTCCCTTTGCGCATAGTTGTCGTTCATTTCGAAGGGAACAACTGTCATTCCCTTTGTGTGATTTTTGTTCCCTTTGCGCATGATTGTTGTTTATTTCAAATGGAACAACTGTCGTTCCCTTCATACGACTATTGTTTCCTTTGTCGTGATTGTCGTTCCCTTTGTGAATAGAGTTGTTCATTTGAAAGGAACAGTTGTTGTTCCTTCTGCATTTTTCCTTATTGTTGTTCTTTTTTTTCAAAAGTCATGATTCTTTTCTCATGAAAAAGCATACCATTATTATGTGAGTCACTCCTCTGGGTATGACCCTCACTAATTCATTTTCATCGGAACTACTTCTAATAATCATAAGTAATGATTTGTCATTTTTGTGTGGACTATCTAGCATACCTTATCAAATTGTTTTTGTATTAATTTCTCTGAATTATCTTAAAAATTGGTCATTATCCATTAACCACCATAATTTTTTTATTTCCCCTATATATACATACACTTGAATGATAATTTGCCTTCATATCATAATAAGGACTCTAAATCACATTTTTTTACTTGGAATTCTTACACTTCTTACGTCGTCCCTCACTCTTAAGGAGTAGATGAGCCTCCCTTGATAGTGGAAATAAAAAAATTAAATATAAGTAAAGTAATAAACTTCTCCCACAAAGGATAGGGGGTCTCACCACAAGCCAACCTAACACTATCATAGGATAATAACATAAGTGGCATTCCCAATATGGCTACCACACCAAGGAAATGGCCTTTGGCATTTTTTTTCGTCAAAGGACAAGAGGTCTCATCAAGAGATGACTTGTTCACTTAAGTTACAATCTAGTGAGTGGCATTATGGTTATCCGGCTACCAAACCAAGATAGTGGTATTTTTGGGAAAAGACTCTTCAAACTATTTATTAAGGATACGGGCTCATCTATGGGTTAAAAGGCATCCCTGTCAAGGATATGGATGTCTACTGGCAGCAGTGGATCTGCCTGTGGTATAAAAGTTTATCTCTAATATGCCAAGTTTTTTTTTTGTGTTCCTAGATTTCCTTTTCTAAAAATGAGGCTATCATTCCGGTTATATCTAATAACAAGGGAGAGTTACAAATTTCTGATATGTGGAACATTTTTAAAATACGTGAACAAATTTAAAAATTATTCAGAATCTTTTTCCTTAAACTTTCTTTAACATAGGTATGTCAATTTGAATTTCCCACACAAAGTGATGATTGTTCATAATTTCCGTTAAAGTGATTTTGAAGGATATTAATGATTGTTTTCCCGATGGCGGTGGTGGCGTAGTAATCACTCCTCACTTGAACTACCTGTCATTATTACACTCATACATTTTGACGGTCAAGGTCGACCTTTCCATTTATGAGGGGGGAAATATTCTGCACATTTTCCGATAGATCATAATGACTGTAATAAATGGGAAAACTCATAATTTTATATACACTTGTTGTTCTAATGATATTTTCTATTTCTAGTAATATTGTTTCCAAAGTTGGTCGAACTAAGCTGCAGCAAGAAACGATAGTTGTCCTCATCTGTTCACAGAAGCAATGGGAAATTGGAGTGTACGTCGAGAGCCCACATTACTATAGGTAACTGACCAGGCAAGAGAAATTTTACATCGTCTAGGGTGGACAGAATATTTCACCATATTGCATGGATATGACACAAATATCACGCTAGCTTTTTTCTAGAACTTGTAGAGAGGAGTTTCTATGATCCGAGACATACAAATTCCGGTCACTGAGGAAATTATAGCGGAGGTTACAGGCCTCCCCAACGAATGCATACAGTGTACAAGGAATTATACAGTGCTCAAGGAGGCCATGGAATGCTTCATAGAACCTGGAGAAGAACTCGATAAAAAGGGGAAGGGACTCAACCCCATCACTCTCAGCAAACCATGGGGGGAGTTGGCAGGAGTAATACAAAGGTATGTCACCTGTGATGCAAGGTACAATGTGGTGCAGTCACGCCACCTCAAATTTTTAGCAGCGCTAAAATAGAGGTTAGTAATAAATTTTCCATTTTTTTCTAAATTCCATGTTACATGAAGTAGCTGCAAGAACTCAAAAGGCTAAAGACCCTGTCACCATGGACTAGTAAAGTTAATAGTAAACAAGGCCATGATCCAAACTCAAATAACTTGGGGTGATCTAATCAAGGCTGATAGGCCCCTACAAATCGAACAAACTGAAATCCACCAAGAAACGCCCTCACAGATAATTGAGAGAGCTTAGGAAGGAGGCAGTGCCCAAATGGAAGTCCCATTACCCCAGCCTGAAATTGAGACAGCTCAGGAAGAAGGAGACATTGCCCAAATGGAAGTTCCATTACCCCAGCCTGAAATTGAGACATCCTAGGTAGGAAGAGATAGTGCCCAAATGGAAGTTCCATCACCCCAGCCTAAAATGGAGGTATACCCCATACAATAGGTAGAAACATCAAAGAAAAAGAGAAAAAGAAAAATTGTTGTTCCTGAAAACTCCACTGTGAAAAGAAGAAGAAGTAAAAGGATAGCACAACCTGGAGAAACCCAGGAAACGGTACAAGAATAACATCCCTCACAGGAAAATATTCGGGAATTGAACAGACAGAACATCCCTTACAGGAAAATACTCAAGAAAATACACAGCCATCTCTTGAAATCCTTATAGAATAGTTCTTCAAAAGTTATGAGGTAGAGATGGCTGAAGTACTGGGGAACTTAGGGACATCAGTCACCAAAGACACAAGCAGGTCTGAATAACACCAAGAACTGACTTCTTCTTCAAACCCTGCTTTGGACATCCCTGACATAGAGATGACATTCCCCGAAGATACAGAATATCTAGAACCTCACACTGGGGTAAACAAACCTGTAGAACATACAAAGCACATAGAAGAAACAAGGGAATAGTAATTAGTTGATCAAAGTGAGGAAAACCTTGACATTCCTCATAAACAAAAAACAGTAGGCAAAGGCCACAACAAAATCAAAAAATTGAAACAAGAAAACAAGATATTGAGAAGAAGGGTTGAAAAATTTAAAGTACTAAAGCAGAAAGTTGGTAGACTCAAATAAATAATTAAATCATTAAGGAAACAATTGGAGCAAGCTGATAAGGCCTATGAAAGGAAGAAATAAAAAAGGCCTAGAACACAGGGAAGGAACCCACTTCTTAGAAGGACAATCCATACAAGTTCTGTTGGAACACAGACAGAGTTGCATGCTCCTGAAGAAACAGCAAAGATGGAAGCTCAAACAAAGATTCCAGCCATAGAGGAAGTAGTTGTTCAAAATGAAGAAGTGATTTATTTGGAAACACTTGAAATGGAAACTCAAACAGAGATTCCAGCATCAGAAGAAGCAACTACCCAACCTGAGGAAGTGCATCCTATAGATTTTCTTTCTCTTTTAAAGAGAATTGATGCAAAGACTAGACAGATGCCCCAGCCACAGAATAGACAATTGTTAAGACTGAGGAAGCATTTTAGTCCCCTGAATAGGATGTTATTATTAGTAGGTTGGAGGCAGAACTGATGCAATCCCAACAATCTTTGACTCAAAGCAGAGATGAAATGGTAACCATGGCAGAGCATCAGAGAGTTGTCAAACAACTTGGTAGACTCAAAGAAATAATTAAAGAATTAAGGAAACAATTGGAGCAAGCTGATAAAGCCTATAAAATAAAGAAATCCAAAAGGCCTAGAACACAGGGAAGGAACCCACTTCTTAGGAGGACAGTCCATACAAGTATTGTTGGAACACAGACAGAGTTGCATGCCCCTGAAGAAACAACAGAGATGGAAGCTCAAATAGAGATTCCAGCAGCAAATGAAGTAGTTGTTCAGAATGAAGAAGTGATTCCTTTAGAAACACATGAAATGGAAAATCAAATAGAGATTCCAGTTGCCCAACCAGAGGAAGTGCTTCCTATAGAGACAATTGATGCATAGACCCAGACAGATGCCCCAGCCACAGAAGAGACATATGTTCAAACTGAGGAAACATTTCAGTCTCCTGAACAGGATGCTATTATTAGCAGGTTGGAGGCAGAACTGATACAATCTCAACAAGCCCTGAATCAAAGTAGAGATGAAATGGTAACCATGGTAGAGCATCAGAGAGTTGTTAAACAACTTAAAGTCATGTCATAAACAGAGAATGAGACTTTTGTTGAGCTAATCATAGCTCAAGGGAAGGTGAAGAAAGTACATGACCAGTTAGAAAAAGATTTGGAGAAGATCAAAGAGATTTAATCTGTTTATTCTGATATAGTAGCCTGTAGGGCTCCTGCTACCAATTACACCTTATTTTTATTGCAGCGTTATTTGTTGCTAAGGATAAAATATATATAGTAGCCTGTAGGGCTCCTGCTACCAATTACACCTTATTTTTATTGGAACGTTATTTTTTTCTAAGGATAAAATCTATAAGAGAAGGAAAACCAATTGATTTCGCCACTATTTATGAGTTTGTTTCATGCTTTAGAGAACAAGAAAAATGAGTGCAATACTTTCTGTGTGAGCTATACCTTCACAAATTCATCATGGCAGAAAATAGAAAAGATAACTCTAATCCTTTCATTGGGGACATACAGTTTCAAACATTCTTGTCTTTTACCAAGAACCAAACCAAGTGGGCTAAATCACACAAGGTTTTTACGAAAAGGGAGATTGGGCTAGACCTATGGATCAGAGGGGAACCTCCTAAATCCTTTCCAGCCATTATGCAGCACAGAACATTCATGAAAAGGGAAAAGGTTGTAGAATCCTTAGCCCCTATCCACCAACAGGTTGTACATTCAAGCCTACCATATTTTAGGGAGCTTAAAGAAGAAGCTATTGCTACTTCCAAACTAAGATGGGATGCATCCCCAAATGTAGTCAAGAATAGGGAACCGTTTTGCTTCAAAAAATTTCATGCAGCTACCTTCAGGTTGGAGAGATATGCCATAATGATCATGGATGAAGGACCTTCCTGGATTGGGTGCAGATATAGTCCTCCTATTATTTGGTATCCTCCAGAACCTGGATTGGGTGCAGATATAGTCCTCCTATTATTTGGTATCCTCCAGAAGGTTACCAGAGTGATTATTAGATCAATAGGAAGAAGGAAGAAGTTGCTTTTGAAGATCTTGGAAGTAAGAGTAAGTTCAGGAGACCTGGTGAACAAACCTTTCCTCCTTTCAGACTCATTGTTTTACATGTAAAATCTTTGCTTGCATGAGGACATGCAAGAAGGTAAGCTGGTGGGTATGTTGAGAGTTGAGGAAAAGGTACAAATGTCCTCCTTATTCCCATGATTTATGATATAATCTTGATTTATTTTTCCATTAATTAGAGATAATTAGGATAGAAAATGATTAAAAAGTCTTCTAGAAATATTATTGAGTGATATTAGCTAAATTCTAAGATTCAGTTGGAATTGTTTGATTTTATTGTAGGAATAGGTGAATATCGTTAAACTCAAATATTTTGAAGATGCGTAGACTGTTGGAAGATGAAGAGATCGAAGATATGAAGACTGTTGAAGGTTGAAGACATGAGGCGCAAAGCAATTTGGAGGAAGATTGATTCTATATTTTGTAAACTTTATAAATAGTAAAAGCAATCGTGAGGATCTCTCGATCCTCGGGATGGCTTAATTTACCCATATCATTGTAATAAATAGAGGGTAATGAATCATTGAAAGACATCTAAGAAATTTATCCAAGCATTCAGAACTCAGAATTTCTCTGTACAAACAGTCTTTTGTAAATGGTGTACCAGTTATGGAATTAATAGAAGCTTTGGGGGTTTTCACCATTTTTTCATACTGAGTTTCTAGCAGCAGTGCTTCTGAGGACCGAGGGCCAGGTCTAAAGGATTTACTGTCTCATTCTATAATTGTATCAATTTGATTTTATTTCTATGATTTAAATCTCTTTTGCAACAGTTAAGATGAATGCATGAGTGTGTTGATGGTTTTATAGATTAGTTGTGTTGTTTGATTACAAAAGATAGTTGCTTCATTTGAATGTTACCAATTGTTGTTCCATTTCTCATTGTTGTAGTTTGTTGATTGACAGTTCCTCTCATTTCTGCATACGATGTTCCTTTTATTAAGTTAGCATTTGTTGTTCCTTTTTCTTAATTTAGCATTTGTTTTTCCTTTCATTTAAAGTACATTTGTTGTTCCTTTTCAATTTATAGTACTTAGTCGTTCTTTCCAGCAGGTTAAATAGTCATTGATAGATAATTTTCTTAAGTACTTTCATAAATTCAATTATTGTTTCTTAGTTGGATCAATTCAGAAATTTAGTTAAATGCCTTTAATTCATAGCATGTTATACATTAGATTATAATTCTGTTGAAATCTTAGCTTTAGAATTTTAATGAATGTGTGAGGAACTTGATTGTTGATAAACTCATATTTTCTTTGACTACATGATTTTAGCCTCTATAGCTATCGGCATAGACTTCACTGATATTCTTGAAATAAAAGACGAACCCTTGAGTTGATAAATTAATGTTAAACTAAGGTTTTTTAGGACATCTTTAGAGCCCAACACATGTTAAGATATTAATGAGTATATTGTTGCATTGGCATTGAGCCTTGAAGAATCCATTTTACCCTTGATACAATCCTTGGGAGGGATAGCATAGCACAAATTTAGATTCCGCGAAGGACTTGTGTTGGTGAGACATGTGGGCTATAATTCTTTCATTTATGGATCATATTGGTATCAGAAAAATTGAATCCTTCATCATGGCACAATTTCCAAAACTTAGAAGAGAATATGAGATATCATGGGTAAACCAATGATGAGAGAAAGGTTATAAGACTTAAGGGATAGTAATATGTAGCTTCAAGAGGGAAATGGATACTTGAAGGAATATATATATAGATGTTTGATTGGAGGATAGAACATTTGGGAAAATACCATAAGACCTCCACAAAACTATTTTCATTGTTGAAGAACCATTTTATTGAATGTCAAGACTCACTCACCATTATTATGGCCTATTGGGACAAGAGAAAATTTCAACTTGTACATTTGGGAGTGACGGTAATTCAACTAGATAGTTGGCAGGAGGAGAGGCTCACCCAAATGATGACTTTACTACACCAACCATTAGTAAAGAAGGAGGAATCATTGACAAAATTACAAGACGTTGTACAGGAGACTAATGAAGGAAAGAAATCATCCATTACTATTACAAAATCCAACACCATGATCGATATCAACATGGTAAGGTCACGTTTGAATATTTATCAAAAGAATTTTGGTGATTTTGAATAGCATAACAAAAGAATGAGTTCCAACATACTAAGGAAGATGGCCTACGATGGTCAAGGGATAGTTAAAATAAGTTAAGAAATTATAATCCATGTTGTAGTTGAATTGAAGGTCAAGCATGAAGGTCTAGGTTTTGGTGGCAAAGAGGAAAATTCCATGACCACCAAGATCACTTTTTTGAAGGTGAAAGATATTGTGGAGTTTCCATATCCATTAGAAGAGAGAGTACCAAAGAATAAATATGGTAGCATGATACCACTCCATCCTCCTTATGACAAACTATAAAATGGTAGAAACGATGGAAGTTAAAAGACTCAATATGCGCCATCACTCATAACAAGTAGCAAGCCAATCAATTGGAGGAACAATAAGAATTCCAAGAGGTATGCATCAGAAAAGACATACATTTTTTTCATTGTTACAAGAACAAAGGCCANNTGCATCAGAAAAGACATACATTTTTTTCATTGTTACAAGAACAAAGGCCATAGCACTACCATAGTTATATATATTTTTTTTAAACACTTATAGTGTGTCTGTCTTCCGATGCCCCATCATCTCACTCCTGGCCATTAAAAACATGGATGATATAGATACTTCATCAATGAATAGTTTATAGGTCATCCGATTTTTAATTCCCCAAAATGTGGCCAATATAGAAACTTCAATGATGAATAGTTTATAGGTCGTCTGACTAGAGACGAATGAAACGTCGATGAATAGTTTCTAGTTCATATGACTTCTAATGACTTAAATGTTGAAATTGGACAACCATTTGTGCCACTGTAGAATTGGGACTTCGGCGACATGTGTACCTCATAGACGTTAGAAGTGAGACAATCAAGAATTCCATCATAATTAAGACGGTACCAAAATCGACGTTTGGAGGGGGCAGGTTTTGTCGGTATCCAAACAACATTACGTCAAAAATGTCGTCATAAAATGACCCAAATTTACTAGTGTATATGGATTTGTCTTTGGAAGTTATTCAGACTATGTAGCAGCTAATTATTAATGTGATTCTAATCCTCCTAAGATCTTATCAAATTTTCATTATCTTCTATATAGATCTACACTTCTTCAATATTTTTATTGTATCAACCAGCTCTACTAATTCTACTTAAATTGTTTTGGCCCATTAAATTGTTTTTCTCCATTTCCTGGGCTAATATTTAGACCTTTGATTTCATCTCCATAGTTGTATGAACTTTTTGCATCGTCCATCTCTCTAATCCCATTCCTGAACTAGATCTATTCTACATGTACTTCTAATTCTACAAAATGTGCATGCAACAATTATTTGTTAGAAATTCTACATATTGTAAAAAACAAATATTAGGTTATAGGTCCTTCTTCATCTCATGTTTTAAAGAAAATTAATGAACTAATAAAA
>CBVK0100306346.1:1278-14626 GCA_900067695.1 Picea abies | reverse complement strand
AGGAGCGATCCAGGTGACAGGGGGCTGACCCATGTTCAAGACAGAATTTTATATCGTCATACCAGGGACTGACAGAGTTTTGCGCGCAGCAGATTGCATTCTGATTATGCTGTCCTAGTTTTGACATATCGTTTTCTTCTTGTTGTCCTGCTGTTGAATCATCAATTAACTTGCATAACCCTTCGCCTCTCACTATTTGAGCTGGGGTAATTTCTATGTCATACTCTTGTAAGGAGGTAACCTAGTTAGCCCTCTTTTCACCTAGTTCTTTCTACACTAACAAATTCCTGACGGCTGGGTAAGGGACAATAACTTTCATCCTGGATTTCAAAAGGTAAGACCGGAAGTTCTTGACTGCTTTGAAAATAGCGTAGGCTTGCTGGTCTACCGCTGGGTAATTAAGTTCCGCGCCTTTGAAAGTAGAGCTCATAAAGGCAATGGGTACTTCATTATTTTCATCGTTCTTTTGAGTTAGGACTACAGCGTAGGAGCGGTCAGAAGCAAAAGTGTAGAGTGTAAAGTCTTGGGAAAAGTCGGGGCTCATGAGAGAAGGAGCGTCTATTATGGATTTTTTTATGGCATTAAATGCTTGGTTTTCTGAGGGTCCCCAATGATACTGTGCATCTTTCTTAATTAAATTCTGTAAAGGTCTGACCATTTCAGAGAAGCTGGGGATGAATCTCCTCACAAAGTTAATCTGGCCTAAGAAAGACTGCATAGACTTTTTGGAAGTAGGAGGGGGAAGTTTGGAGATGACTTGAGTCCTTTCAGGGTCAATAATCATCCCTTTTCTTGACACAATAAATCCTAAGAGTTTACCCTATTCTACTACAAAGATGGATTTTTTAGGGTTCAAGGAAATGTCATATTTACGACATCATTGTAGAACAACTCTTATATGAGTTAGATGATCAGTTTTGTTTTTAGAAAATATAGTAACGTCATCTAAGTAAACTACGACAAATTGATTGATTAAGCCTCGAAAAGCAATGTCCATTGCTCTCTGGAAAGTGGCACCGGCATTAATCATTCCAAAGGGCATTTTTCGATAAGCGTAGGTGCCCCATGGAGTGCGGAAGGTAGTTTTAAGTTGGTATGGGGAAGACATCAGGACTTGGTTATACCCCGAGAAACCATCCAATAAAGATAGACTCTCATAACCAGATACCTGTTGAAGGATCTATTCCATGGGTGGGATAGGGTAGTTGTCTTTATCAGACGCTCTATTAAGGTTTCAGAAATCGATGCATAGTCGGATTTCCCCACTTTTCTTTCGGACAGGGACAAGGTTATAAACCCATTGAGTGTGCCTAACAGGGAAAATTATCTTAGCATGTAGGAGCTTATTTAATTCTTTTTCGACGGTCGGTTCGAGCTTAGGGTGCATTTTTCTTAATTTATGTTGAAAGGGTAAGGTTTGGGGTTTCAAAGGAATGACGTGTTGTATGATGTTAGGGTCGAAAGTTTTAAGGTCATCATATTTCCACGCAAAGACATCTTTAAATTCTTTGAACAATTTAATAAATGAAACTTTTTCTTTTTGATAACATCCTACCCCTAAATTAATGCACTGGGGATTGTCATTAGTTCCTAAGTTCACTTTTTCATATGATAAAGAGGAACTATTGGTTTTACAGTTGACCGATTTTTTGAATTTATCTTGAAGATCATAAAATTTCTCTAATCTAACTACAGATTTAGGGATCTAATTTGCCATGTCCGATGAATATTCAGAAGTTCTTGGATTTGGTATTACCGTGAAATCACACAAATTGTCGTCGTGAGTGCATTCATCGATTACCATGCCTTGAAAAGTTTCTTCCATATGCAGGAAGATAATAATCTGTTGATCGTTGTCGAAGACTCTCCAGTTCATGATGTTGTCGAGAACGGATGGCATGAACAACAGTTCAATGGAGAATGCGTCTGGGGACAAGCCTTCTGCAGGAAAGAGTTTAGAAGCTACGTTAGCTAATAGATCTGCTTTAGAATTATTCAATCTAGGAATATAATTTATATTGAAAGAAGAAAATTTATTCATTAAATTCCATACCTCAGATTGGTAGCTTTTAAGATGCAGAGACAGACAGTGGATAGAATCTCTTACCTGTCTAACCACGATTTCAAAATCGCCAAAGACAATCAAGTTTTGAATGTTCATATCTAAAGATTTTCTGAGACCTTGCAGTAAAGCCTCATCTTCTGCTGTGTTATTAGTACATTCAAATTCTAACCTACATGCAATTAGGGTTTTGTTACATGCCGGATCAATAATGACGCAACCTGCACCAGCTCCTTCTTTGGACTTTGACCCGTCAAAATAAAGAGACCAAATTTGATTTTTATCGGGTGCATGAGACCATTGTGTAGAAGCTGTTGGCTGCACATATGCCACAATATCGGACTATTGTTTTGGGTTGGTGATAGCTGAAGCCTCGGCCATGAAATTGTCGAAAAAGGTATCCATCCCTTGTATTTTGGGAAAATTGGCAGAAGGTGTAAATAGTTCATTGGGATCATTCAAATCTGTGACCATGAACTTAAGGTAGCGTTCACGATTTACCTTGATTTTGTTGGGCTTGTCGTTCTCTGGAAGCCACAGGTGAGACCAATCTATCGTGAAATAGCCGTGTAGTTTCTCCGACCAGTCCCTGCTTAAAAACAGACCATACACTTCTGGAATATCCACTACAATAATATCAATAACTTGATGAACCTTGGGGTTAGACGATAATCTTATAATAACATTTCTTAATTCCCCTACGACTTTAACACTGGTTCGATCAAGTTGGATGATTTTTAAAGTGGATGGTTCAACTTCAGAGTTAATCTTCTGACATACAGACCATGGCATCACATTGGATGATGCTCCTGAGTCTACCATACAATTGTGCACGTTTCTATTAAAGATTTCGAAAGTTAACAAAAATGGAGGTACATCTCTGCGAGTACTAAGGGTAGTAGTTTGTGGCTTTTTACTCGCAGTTTCTAAAGATATTTTATCTACATTATTTACATTATTTACAAGAAGGATTCCTTTGTCTTGAAGATCCAGATTATTCTTAGTAGAATTCTTCTGAGGAACTTTGTTCTGAACAACCTTGTTACCACTTGAAATACCATTTTTTCCATTCTTTGTGATATTCTGTAACATTTTTTGTAGTAGAAATGGAAATTTCAATAACTCATAGATACAAATGTTAGCCCTTAACTTTTTGAGGTCATCAACTAAATCATAATCGAAGTTGGGGTTCACATGACTTTGTTTAGTCTCAGTTGATTTAGATTGCTTTGGAGGCAAAGTCGTAGTGTTTTCGGAAGAAGGTTTGTTTGCTGTCTTACTCCTAGTATTGTAGGGATGGACTGTCTCGAAGTTAGATTGAAAGATGCTATCCGAGAAGTGTCGAAAAATGTTTGGAGAAGATTCTTCTTCTTGAACTGTCTCTTGTTCAACAACCTCCTCAGGAATCGCAGGAGGCATCAAGTTATCCTAGGCTTCTAGAATTGTTTGAAGGGTGTATTGCAGACTTTCTAGATTAAGGCCCTCAGTATTCGGATTAGGTCGGTTGGTTGGGAAAGGCTTCTTGAATGAGGGATTGTAAGGACCTTTGCTTGAGGAAGCTTCTTCGACCATCCTTTTCAAATCTATAACTTGATTTGACAGTTTTTGAACGACTTTAGTTAATTTTTATAAATCATAGCTTTCAGGTTGTGCTTTACTTTGAGCAGGTCTAGGGAGGATTTCGATCTTCTTTTTGGAAGATGAACTAGTCTCTATTTCGTTGCTAGTAGCGTCTTTTAGACTAAGTATGTCTTTTTCAATTTGGCTGGCCTCCTCGAAGGCTTCTAACAACATGGCTTTCTTAGATCTTTTAACTCAAATGGCTATACTTTGATGCAAATCTTTAGGGTAGTATGCTATTATAAGATTCTCGGCAGGCATCGAATCCGTAGGGATTCAGTTCTTAAGTGTTAAGAATCTTTGATTAAAGTATTTAACTTTCTCTTTTGGGTTCATTCTTAAGTTAGAAAGGTCGATGACTAGGACTTCCAGATCTTACCGTCTCCGAACTTTTCCAAAAATCATGACTCGAACTTTTCCCAAGACATGATGGTATGGGGTTGCTGGGAAAAGTACCATGTAGATGCATTGCCCTCGAAAGTATAGGGGAACAACCTACAGACTATGTCTTCATGCTTGACATTGCAGAGTCTTATGGCTAACATAAACTTTTTAATGTGATCTTCAGCGATCTGTTTAGAGTCAGGGTCAAACTTGGGAAGCCACTTCTCTGGATGTTTAGGTAAGGGATGCTGATCTCCAGGTACAGATACCACATCCTGGTCAAGACAAGGTCTAGCAGGGTTGTTCTGGTTGGACATTGGTCTAAGCAGTGTGGAAGGCTGTCAAGGGGAATTGCCTTCGTCAGAGGAGTCTTCTCTAGAAGAAGAAGGAGATGAAGGAGGTGGTGAGGGAGGTATTCCAGATCCCCCTGCAGCAGGCGTGAGGATTGGATTTGTAGGGTTTATAGTGAGGTTAGTGCCTCCAAGTTGTTCTCTGATATTAGAGAAATATAAAGGTTGGTCCAAATGTTTATTTGGTTGCCTCAAACAGGCTAATGCACTATGTGTTCTTATGAGAGCTTGTTAGACAGACTCTTGTATGTCACCACCTGTAGGATTTGGGGTTGCTGGCTCAACTGTGATCCATGGATCATCGTTTGATGTGGTTGCTGTTTGAGGGGGGATGTTTTCGTTCGAATGACTTCTTGTCACTATAGGTGAGCGATTAGGTGGTGGAGGAGTCTTACGACTACCTTGTGCCATTAATAAATTTCAGGCCCTCCTTCTAGCACCATTTTTTGATGGGCGAACATGAACGCTTGCTAACTGGAAGAGTGGATCTGGTCCGAGGTTGTCTAAATAACCCAAGACGTTTGGGATAACCCACCCTGACGGGTTTAGCATCTCCGTTGGCTGATCTAATTTCTAGGAAAATGAATAAAAACTACACTAAGGAACTAATCTAAATGAAAACAATAATTAAAACAAACTAATAAACAAATCTAAACTACATATGTACAATCTATTACCCAAATCATACCATTATAATTCTATAAAAGCAAATGTTTAATTATCAACAGAATCAATTTTAATTAATAATATACAATATTTACAAATTACATATTTAAGTTAAAACCTGCAAAAATCGTTCGTAATCTGTCCTAAGACAGCGAAACCATTGTTTTTTATTTTTATAATTTTATGAAAAAGAAATAGAATAAAAACTATCTAAGCTAAGAAACTAAAATAACAACTCTAACTATGAATCTAAACTAATATATTTATCTAAACTACTTATATTATACTAACTAATTAACTATCAAATAATAAATAACAAACTGACCTGAAGTAATGCTTCAGGTTTGTCCTGTATGCAGTAGTTGATTCAGCTGTTTGGTGGGAGGAAACCCGCACCAGATTATCCATGAACTTCTCGTAAACTAGAAGAAGCTGTGCTCTTCAAATATAAATGACAGGACAAACAAAACATAAAAAATTACAACAATCTTATAATTTACAAATCATCGCATTTAGATCAATCTGTGTGCAAAGACTTGTACAAAATGATTCATTTAACGAAAAAGGTAAACATGTAATTCATTAAACTGAAACAAAGTAATTGTTGTACTTTTTAAAATAAGAGATATCAGATATGGACAACATATAAATCAAATCACATCAACATGCAATGAATTATGATAGCTAAAGTAGTCGATAATTAATTGCAAACTGATATGCAGAAAACTTGAAACAAAAGTTTGATATATTGAAAGTGAAAGCTGTTACAAGACATCAACTTTCATCTCAGTCTGAATCATAAATCCATAGTCTGGTTCTCTCCACAGTGATGATGATGGTTCTCATTACAAAAAATAACAAGTATTTAAAGACCTCCCACAGGGTAAAACATCCCTGTGGGAATTATCAAAATAGTTTACAAAAAATTTGTGGATAATATCCCAGTCTCTATTTCTGACTCAAGCTAACAACTTAAAATAAAAACTACATCACAAAAATATCTCCTAAACTGCTACAACAAGCCCAATCCATTATTGTAATTTGTATGCACCTGAAAGAGGACAAGAATAGACAAGATTAGAGGATATTTTATTGATAAAATTGACAAAAATCTATTTTTTAAGACTAGCTACAGAATCTTGTGTTTCTGTAGCTGGTCTAAATTGAACACAGAATCGTTTCAAAACCAATTCAAATCTTAACAGAATTATATTCAAACTATGAAACAAAAATTTAGTTTCTAATTTGAAACCAAACGAGTCATTCAAATGAAAACTTGTATGCTAATTTTAAACAAATGGAATCGTGGTCAATCGAACGGTAACAAAGATACATGCACTCTGTTCAACATTTGTTATCACCAATTTGGGTAAACAAAATCACTTAGATAATTTGACAGCAATGAAATCATTTTCATGAACTAATTCCAATCGACACAAATTGTAACCGGTTAAACAAATCATTTATGCAATAGTTTATGTTGCCTCATCCATTAACAAAATCATTGTCGAATCACAATGAAATAAACAGGATTGTATTTCAAATTAATGGAACTATATCAAACATATACCAATGATCATGCTAATCATAGCACGCAGAAATCGTTTACAAATCAAATCAAACGGGAATGAATCGAAACAGTTGGGAGCTGACACAATCGTTATGCAAAATCATATCAGTTAACACAACTACACGGATTTTAGCAAATAGATCTTTTGCACAAGTCGAATGTAATCAAAATCCAAACGAGAATATTGATTCCATACAAAATAGAGTCATTCCTGGTAAATCGAAGTCAACAGAGTTGTTTTGAGTCTATTAGAAACAAACGAAACTAATCGAAATCAAACCAAATCGACTATCCTAAATTAGACTAACATAATTGTTTCAAAAACAAGCCAAACATAATAAAAAATAAATCAATGGCTTATACTAAGCTAGGCACGACAAAATAACATAACCAAATCATAGCTACATTTAATTATAGCAAAATGAATCTACTGTACAGGATCCACAACAAAATCGTTTTTGATGATCAAACTATCATAGAATCATTTCGAATGTATTCAAACAAACAGAGCTAATTTGAATCCATTATATTAATTCAAGCAAACTGACACAACAAAATTCATATTGAAATTCATACCTGAACAATCAGAAAACAACTCGGTCATGATAATTTAGAATTGACGAAGGCCATTGCTGCCTCGACGTTCCTGAAGATAATCGAACCAGTGGTTTTTTGTTTCTTTTCGTTGGCTTGAAGCCTATCGTTCTCCTTCGCCAGCACTGCCACCTGTTCCCCTAACAATTTGATCTTTGATTGTAACAAGGGAACGTCGGTGTAATAACGCTCTAGCCAAACATTACATTCGACACATGATGATTGGTCAGGCTTTGACATAACAGGCGACGTTTTGTTTAATTCACCAGGGGTTTCATTGTGCAACTTGATTCTCGGGTAATTCGGGTCATTTTTGAGACAAGGGGGTAAGTTATAGACATAGTCATAGGGTTTTGTAGAGCATAGGCCATGAGAATAGGGGTACTCTTCAGCTAGGAAACACTCAATATCGGAGTCCGAGTCCTCGCTCAGCACTATGGGCTTTTGGTCGATATTTTGTTTAGGTTTGTTCCGGGCAAGTCTTGATATCAATCGAGCATTTTTCTTCCCCTTTCTATTGACAGTAGTATCATTGTTGTCTTTCTTTCTCACAGGTCTTTTGACGACCTTAATATCATCCTTAGTGCATGGATTAACCAACGAGTCAGGTAGGTCCAAGTCAGGAAAAACTGAGGGTTTGACAGGGGGTAAAAGGATATGACATGGCACGGCTGGTCCAGCCAAAGTCTCATTGACCACAGCCTTATCGATTTGAGCAGACTCTAGATTAGCAAAGCCATTTCTAGATAGAAAGGCTTTCCAATTATCACCACTAAGGCTCAAATGGTGGATGATAATGAGTCTAATCAAGCCATGATGAAAAAGGTTTCTATCAGCCTTCTCATGCTTGAATCTCTTAGACATCTTGTAAAGACTACGCAAGAAGTAATGTGGCATGTTTAAAGGATAGCCCATGAAATTCATCAATAACCGGAGGTGATACAGAAATACTAAGCCATACCGACCTTCACAGTTCCCAAACTGTTTCAGGATTACCAAAAGATTGTGCCACTTGGGTTTGAGGGTAGAAATAGGCATACCTTTATCACAGTAAACAACCTTTCTTGATACGAATAGTAATGGCCACGACACCTCGTCGACTTTGGAGTTTTTAAACCATCGTTGGCCTGTAGCTTCCAGTCCTGTAGCAGAGCTTATGAATTCCTCATTGAGCTCGAGTTGTATGTCACCTACTTTAGCCCTACACCTGTCAAAGGTGAGGGTGAATTGTTGGGCAATCAAAAGGTTGAAACCCTCGAACCTCTGTATAAACACCAGCCAAGCACTGTTTTCTAAATCCTTACGGGCATTATCGAATAGTAACAGAGCTTGACTACCGTTTGGCTCTATGCGCACCATCGACGCCATAGACGGGAGCACACGGTGAGTAGGGTGCATCGGTAAGGGTTTGAACAGAGTATGCGCAGGGTTGATAACTCACAAGTTCACCTAAAAACTAGTAGAGGTGACCCGGGATAGGGGGAAAGCATTAATGAAAGAATGTGCTGAGGTGGTGGAGCTAACTTAGCCCATGCAAAATAGTCATTTTCCACAGTACAACCGACGACACATATGACGATTCAAAAATTACTATTGCATATGTTAAAAACCATACCATTTGATCGATCAATGAAATCTATGGTAATTCGACCCAAAAAATTCGTATAAGTAGAGCGTTTGCATAGCTTTTAAGATCAAAACAATAATTAGAAATCAACACCAAGGGTTTGAACGTATCAAATATGCGTTGTGTGATATGATTGCGCCAAGGGTCTAATCCATAATGTCAATGAGTTTTCATGAAACCAATGTGCCAATGAATTTGATCAAGATACATCAAACCACCAATAAATCAATGATTGAATCACAATCCTTAGGAAATCATCACAGTCTCATAAAAATTGAAATCATATTAACAACAAAAATGCCAAATGAGTAAAGAATCTTGGGGTCTTTCCAACTGGATAACCACAATTAAATTGGAAATGCAATGAACATATAGACAAGAGTGACCATAACAATCTAGTGGCGATTTTAATATGACTTCGAAATCAAAGTTTTCACGCTTGCAGTCGTGAAAACAAGAACAAAGGCAGGTGTGCAAATAGCGCAAAAATAATGGTGTTATTTTCTTCCGAGGATTGCGAAAAAAATCAAAGTTTGCAAAACACTGGTGTAGGCAGCTTATAAGGACAGTATATAGATGTGAATTGGCTACCAAAAGGACTTCATAGGATTTCACATCTACACATCTGAACTGTTAATCTTCGAACATTCCCAATCACCTTTGGTGACATCATTATGTCACATCACTTAACGTTTTCCAATTGTGGGGGCATGCAATAGTGGTTTGGATTAACCCACCTTTCATCTTGCAATTATTCTGATGCTTACATGTAACCCCTTGGTGAAACTACGGTTTGGATTGCGGGACCCCCTTGGATAATTAACTTTCGTGCAACTTGGGTCCCCACAATGCCTTCTGGTTGTTGATCTTGATGTATTGTGATCAATGCCACTGTGGGTCCCCTAACGTTTAACTACATTACATAACCTCAGGCACAACTAACCCTGCTCATATAGGATGCCACGTGGTGGAATACTAGCGGCTGAATCATGGCACACATCCCATGTGTCCACGTCACCTGCAGGTGACGTCATCATGAATCACCACTTCGACTCTTCAGGCTTCAGAGCTTTAGACTTCTCTCTTATTTTGCATTAACTTCACTGAAGTCACGAATTTTGAAGGGCTTCCAGGTTAACCCTTTTGCACCTTCCCCAAATATGACAGTTGTAAGGGATTTCACTTCCTTCTGAACAGATCCTACGGCGCAGAACACACTCTATTAATCTACAAATTTCCAAATGAATTCACGCTAAATTCCTCTTATCATTACCAGATATGATGGTTGTGAAGGATTCTCCTTATCTCGAACAAATCCTAAGGTCCACATTACTCTACGGCCCAACACCACTTATGTCGTGGTTTTATGACACTATTACTCCTCCTGAGATTTGTAACACAACCAAGGTAACCTCTTGGAACTCAGGAACATTCTGAGGTTTGAAATTGGTCCTCCAGACACAATTTCCTCTTGAAACCTTGGGTTCAATGACCACTTATCCATCCCATTCAGGATCATTGTTTGAAACCATGGGTCTGAACCTGAATTGTTTCTACTTCGACAACAATTCTTTCTAAAAAAAATTCTTCATTTTCCACTAACATGGCCCATCCAGACTCATTGTTGAAAACCTTGGCTCTGATACCAATTTGTAATGTCCCCAACCACCAACAGGTCAGGCAACGTTACCAACACAACCTTAACTTAGCCTTTAAATATTTGATACCAATTTGAAACGTCATCGACCATCAACCCCACTATCGAGAAACACTACTACATGGAACATTCCCATAAATTTATATATAACATGCATATTAAATCAAAGTAACTCATTTAACATAGAGTTACTACCATCATACAGAATTAAACATAATTAACAATAAATATCATTACAACGAAATACATGATAATATTACAAGCATCATAGATATGCATTTTAATTGAAATTAAACACATAATGATACTTAGCTTTGAAACTGTAGTAACTTCACCAACTATGTGCAGACCTTCCATGAACCTCCCAGCCTTAGACCACATTGCTCATCATGCTCAGCAGCTGGGCACCCTTGAGCTGGGACTAAGCTCCACCCAAGGTAATGGAATCCTAGACTAGGCTGAGGTTACAGGAAAATTGCACAATGCAACCAGAAGGATTCTCTCTAGGAGCCTTCTTATGCCCACTACTCATGGACTCTCATTCCCCACATGCATGTTCCACCCGGGATTATACACCTTCACAAGAATATTCCATCAATGCTTCACCTCCCTCTTTGGGTCTCAAAAACAGGTTGGATTAGGAATTCTCAGAGCTTCGTAGTTGGTGTTGGACTCTCTCTGAGAAAAAATCACTTCCCAACAGACTTTCTCACCTGGAGAGAGATGCTCACAGGAATGAAAACCTGCCTCTTCTACCACGGGCCTGACAACCCGCTTCTTTAGCACACTCCTTGACTCATCTCTATCCAAGTGAGGATAACAACAACATTTCAACACTAATTCCCACAGGGATGATAGTGGCAACAACAGATGGGCATGGCACCAAAGGCGGTAACAACCCACGCTAAGAAACTACATGGCTAAAGTGATTACCTAGGTGTCAGTTTCCTCAAAAGACACAAAAAGAATCATAGATTACCGGTTTCAGGATGCATGACTATGCAAAGATCGAACAGGTTAGGCAAGGGATCATTCCATAGGTTTTTTCCCACTGGTTTTCAAGGTGCGCAACCAGAGAACAAAACACTGAAATTGATTCTCCTGGTTTTGGGTTCCAACTATGGATAGAAGAATGGACAGAACGAACCACTAACTCAGATGGAGGATGGAAGAATGAATCATGGGTTACTCGTTCGAGGGTTTCTGGTGTATTTCCCCGTTCACAGTTAGACAATGGTTGGAGAATATCCAGACTCCACAAAATGAACCCCCAACATAGCTCAATTCATCATCTTTTAATGCGTGTGCCCAGATCAACACTTGTCTTCCTGGAGATGCACGCACTACATTTTCATTCGTTCCCCTTTCCCAAGAACTTAGGACAACACTCATCAATTTTCCACCTTAGCCTTTAGGAAATAATAATAAATTATTATCCCCTTTAGAGGTAGCCCCCTAGCTTAGCCCCTATGCCCACACACTTAGTGTTATCACTGAAATTTCATCCACACAGGGCAACAAGAACTTCGCATTGTCAACACAGGACTGGAGTCATTCATGGCACAGGATTAATTCCTCAACATTGCAAAAAGGTCAAAAAACTATACAAATGACCAAAAATTTGAAAGGCGCTTTACATCATCTGGGTGCGTGCACGTATGCGCGTAACAGAAACGTACAAAGCGCGCATATGTGCACAAGGCACGATTGTTGGGCGAAAAACCCACGCATCTGCTAAACGACACATTTATTGAAATTGGTCGGCCTCCCAACCACTAATGGATCAACTCCCAAGTCAATTTGACACCAAATCCGAGCTCAATCCTCATGGTGGGCTGGTCAAATACCTAATTGAGCCCTAAAGAGCCCTTTTTCACATTCTAAAGAGGTTACATAATGATCCAATGCTTGGCTATAAAAATCCATGAATGACCACCATTTTCTCAAGGAATTCTTTGTATTGTTATGTTGCTGAGATTTCTAAGGACTCATTCTTTGGCAATACACATCACAAGCTACATTTCATAGAGCTATTCACCCCTCACTTGAGTGAATAAGCTTGGAGTTCTTTCACCCACATTTTCATCTTTTCATTGTAAGGAGAGAAAGCTTTGAGGGCCTCAAGAGCCTTCCATTGGAGAAAGAAGGGACCCAAGTCCCCTTTCTTCTTTGTGCCTTTGGATTTCATCAATAGATCAACTTATACATTGGTGATATTGGTCCATTTGTCTCTATTTTTCATTTATTTTATATGCTCATAGTTTTTATTAGTTTTAGTTTAATTCTTGTTAATAGCTTTGTTGTTTTTCTTTCTAACCTTTCCTTTCACAGCTATCATGCCTAGCAGAGCCCAACTGGGCATGTAAGCACTCTTAATTTTCTCACCTAGTGACGAATTGGGTGCAAACAGATTGGCGACCATACTGGGGAGAAGGTATCAATTCCTCCCTCATTTGGGTTCATTTTTCTTTCCTTTTGATTTCATTAACTTGTAGGTTCACAAACCGGCCTCTGTCGACTTGCTTACCAGTGAATTCACCAGAAATTGGAGAGAAATCCATCCGGATTTTTCTTCTCGGAATTTTGACACAGGCGCGTGGGTATTCCACCCCACAGGCACGCGTCGGGCGCGTAGGCGCTTTGATTTTCAGTTCTATCAGCGCGCAGGTGCCATACGCGCCTCTATCCACACAGGAGGCCGCACATTTGAACTAAAATTTGCATTGTAAGCTCTTGGATGTGGGAAAAAATCATTTTCCTTCTTGAGAATGATGATATGCATGCTCTAAATACTGCACCACTTAGACCCCTCAACTTA
>CBVK0100306345.1:0-14627 GCA_900067695.1 Picea abies | reverse complement strand
TTCTTCTCCCTTCTCTCTTTAGGAACTCAGGCCACTGACACCTCTGAAGGCAACATATAGGTTTACATCATTAATGGTCATAGGGATGACAAAAATAATGTGTAAAACCTAGGGTTCTACGACCTCCCGGTCAAGGATATTCAAAATATTGTACTGAATCGGCTCTTCGGTCCTTCAATAGACCCTAAAAAAATGACACACAAGTCCCTTTGATGTTACCTGTAGGTTCAAATTACCTGCAACCCTGCTCTCCGACGCTTCTGGCAACAACAATTTGTGAGTACCAGCTCTCATGCTAGAATCCTTCTCCAATATGAACACAATTGTGACATCGGTCCAACCCTCTTCGCAACTTTGGCTTCGGCAATTTTGTGACCTCTACCCTTCCATTTTTCCGAAACACCTTCTGTCGATACACATGGATCTCTGCCGCATGTCCTCTTGGATCTGAAAATCCAACTCTACTTCGACCTTCGTGACTTTGCGAAGATTACACTTGCCTCACGTGATTTCTTTGAACCTCTATCTCCCAAACTCTTTAATATTCTACCATGTATCCTCCTCGCAACCAATGACTAGGATCACTTCACAACTTCGTGACTATGATGATCCCACTCTTTAAACACTTCTACGCCTCCGAACCATGAATTTTCGAAAGACTCTATGGCTAACCTCCATGAAAATCTCTTAGATATGACGATCTTGAATGATCCCTCTCCCTCATGAATGAATATTTCTCGTTTATTTGGCAAACCTTAAAGGGATCCTTCCTATTGAAGACTTCTCACTCTCTCTCTCTTTCTACAACTCGATTTTCTACAGGTGGATCTGCACGTCTTATAGGGGGAATGGTGCTGAAATTTATCCTTTACACAACTACCACTTGATGCTCTGAAACCACTTGATGATATCAGACTACTTCCTTTCACATTCTCACCTTTTCCTATTGTCTGCAAGCAAATTGTCGCTCTGATACCACTTGATGCAACCCCCCTTCCCTCCTAGGGATTCTGCAACCTCCCGATCAAGGATATTCAAAACACTTAATATGAATCAACTTTTCAAGCCTATAGCAGACCCTGGAACAACTTACACATGCCCCTTTTTGTTACCTCGTAGGATTGAATTACTCGCACGACCATTTTCTGGCACCTCTGGTAACTTTAACTGGTGGGTGCTAACTCCTCTGGCTAGGCTCTTCTTTTCATATGACCATGAGCTATAACCTCAGCCTAGTCCTCTCCACAAATTTGGCTTCAACGGTTTTGCGACCTCCACCCTTGCCTTCTTTCGAAACACCTTCTACCGATACACATGGATCTCTGTCGTGTGTCCTCCTAGATCTAACAGTTCAACTCTACTTCGACCTCCGCGACTTCATGAAGATTGCGCTTGCCCCACACAATTTCTCCAAACCTTTATCTCTTGAACTCTCTAATCCGTTTCCATGTATCCTCCTCGCAGCCAATGACTAGGATCACTTCATGAATTCACAAATATGATGATCCCGCTCTTTAAACACTTCCACGCCTCCAAATCATGAAATATTGAAATGCTTTACGGCTAACCTCTATGCAATTCTCCTAGATCTGACAGTCTAGAATGATCTCTCTCTCTCTCTCTCCTGAACAAATCTTGCTAGTTGATTTGGGAAACCTTAAATGGCTCCTCCCTATTGAATATTTCTCACTTGCTCTCCTTCCTGAGCTTGTTCCTCCTTCGAAATTCTTCTCCTTAGAGCACTTTCTTGGACACTTATTCTAATTTCAGCCTATGCACACCTTGCAACAGGTTCTCCTCCACAACTTAGCTTCTCTGTGGAAAACTCCGCACACCTTGTAATAGTTCTTCCCACTCTTATGCAAATTCTCTTGAGCTACTCCTCCTGAGCTTCTGAGTAAAAATACTATGTCAATGCACTCCTTACGGACAATATGCACTCTCTGCATACAAATCTCCAGGTTACTTCTCTTGGACCTGCTCCTTCTCAACACTCTGAACTTCTCAAAATGACTTCTTCAATATTTAGCCAAGTATTGATGCTGTGGACACCTTGCGAAAAAATTCCTTCAACTTGAATATTGAAGGGCGACTGTGCACTACTTGAAACAATCCTTCCATGGCTCAATTGTTCCTCCTGAACAATATGACTCTGAGCATGGTTCCTCCTACACACACTTTCAAACTATCTCTGCTGAAATTTCTGAGTTACGACAGACTCTGTCACACAAACCTTGCAGACACTTATGCACTCCTTGAATACAAAAGTTTCACATTATCTCTTCTGAGCTTCCGAGTCGAAACAAATTCTGTTAATGCACACCTTGTAGACACTATGCACTCCATGCATAGTCTTGTAGAAGAGAAACAATTGAAACTTATCTAATGTCTCACAGATTCATACATTCAACCATGTAATTACATTCATAACATAAGAACATATAATAACAGAGAATTGAAATTAACAGAAAGCCTGCCATTCATTCATTCAGATAGACATAAAAACACCAAAAATTTGGAACAATGCTCCTCTGTTATATTCATTCAAATGGTATGTACATGTATTCGTACAATGCTCTTCAACATCTCTCAGTAGCTCTCAGTTATAGTGCTCTTCAATAATAATCTCTATTTTCAAAACAACCTCATTTGGAAAACAACACATTTATTTATACAACACGAGCTCATTGAGTTTTCCCTCCAAGCTACCTTAGTGCTATCCTATCGAAATAAAAGCATTCAACTACGAAGGATTTATTACAATAAATGTTTGTGACAGACAGATAAGATCAAATGCATCGAATCTGTACTGTAACCTACATTAAAAGAAAGTACATCCATCATCAATCTCATGTGATCGTCCAACTCAAAAACATTTAAGAAGTTCTTAAATTACAGTCTTTTCATAATATTTGCGTGATATGCCTTCTTAAATTCAAAATCAATCTTCAAAATGCACGCTAGTGCAATGATCTTTATTCCACTCGTGCTTTGCTGGCGATGCTCTTGCATCACAATGCAACCCACTAATCCCGCCATGGAAAACCTGCATGGAGATCACACCATTTGAAGCTTGGGTGACCATAGTCTCTTGAAGTATAAAATCTCAAATTCCTCTCTGCTCGAGCCCATTGATCCATCTCTATAACCTCATCCCATTCTGTGATAATTCTATAAGCCTTGGTTAGACACCATATGAGTGGGTAGTGAAATATTAACCCAATCCATATAGTACCAATCTTCCTCAATGAATTGGTGTAGAGATTAGATCTTTCTATGGATAAGTTAAATATAGAATAGGTTGTGGGGTCTTTAAATTTCAAGGAGTTGGGAAATTGTGTCCATTATGCATGAGAATCCATGAGTGCCTCAATGACATGTTGATTAATATTGTTTTCATAATGTAACAAGGATAACTATTGGTGTTATCTAATAATGGTTTCATTCCTGAGTTCCACAATCAGCCTAAAATTGACTTCTTGGATGGTCATAGGCATTGGGTATTCACATCGAACAAATAAGCTAGAGTTGAATTCTACATTCTCATAAAAACATGAGGATTCCTTCCACAGGACCTGGTTGTAAACAAAAGATGAGAATTCCCTCAATTAGACATCTCCCACATATGGATTAGGGTTCCGTTGTGAGTTTTGTGATAGAATAAAATAAAACTGGTAAATCTCACATAACAAATTGTGGTCATGCTGAGAGGCATAGGTAAAGACATCCAAAAATTGATCCATGGTAAATATTTTGATGTCATTCATTGTTGCAGCTTGTTGAATTTGAAATATGACACATCTTTCATGTGGAAACATTGCATGAACCCTTGATGGAGTTCTACAAGTCATACCTTGCAAAGCAAGCTCATAGACTTGGAATTTCTGTCGAAAATCCACTATTTATTTCTTATAGTATTTAATCCTGTGTTTCCACCTATTCTTATGAGAAATATACATTTGAAACAATTTTTCTTTCAACCTTTAGATAGCATGTTGGTGGATTTCCCTATTAATTATGGCAAAATAAAAGAGTTCATATTTATCTTTCCAATTGGGGAGATCATGTTTAAGTTGGACAAAGCCGAAAGTGTTGGTCATGATACCATTAAAATGAAATTATTTTTTTTTTCAAAAAAAGTGATAATACTAACAATCTTAGGTGTAGAAAAATACTTTTCAAACACCTCATCTCATGGTTTTCTACAACAAAGGCTTCCTCAAGATCTCCTTGAGAAATATGGTCATTATCATCATTTTCTTATCCTTAGTTTGCACTCTGAATAGGCTCAAAATCATGAAGGTGATAATCATTCGTTGAAATACCATGTCTAGCCTCTTTTACTAGAGCAAGTGGTTATGTTAAACTAATAGCCCCTAACAAAGCTTCTAACTCATAAGTTTTTATTCAAGTTTCTCTAAGATTTTTCTTTAGCCTTAGATTCTTTTTCATGAGGAGTTCTATTATTATGAGCAATCTAAGATATGAAGGCTTTTGATATAGTTTAGATTTAGAAATAAAGGAACCCTTACCTTGTTTTTTTCGATATGAGGAACATTTAAAATGTTGTATGGGTTCATACCCCGAGGGTTGAAATTCTAAAATTTGATCCTTTCCCTCTTCATCTGAATCAATTATATCAATGCATATGCATTTGGATTGAAAAAATTCTCCTCTTGGATTGGTGTTTTACCTCTCTCGTTGTGCACCTTTGACTTTCAAGATCAAGGGTCCTCTGATTCAGTGGTACCAGGGGTCTCAACTTGCCTCTGTTGAGATCGAAGTTTCCTTCTAGATGTAGTTGTAGGGGAAGAGGAGGTCGAGCCCGAGGTTTCCTTCTTCTTTGCTGAGCATGTATAAATGAAAGGCAAGACCCCCACTTTAGGATTTTGAGACAAGATTCTTTCTGCTATAAATGCGCTCTAGTCCCACTCGTGCTCCTATAACTTGTTGATTAAGAGGATTTTAATACTTGAGAATTTACTTTACATCAACAATCAACGATTCAGTTTGCATTGGTGACTGACAATTTTCTTTGCATCGATGATCAACAAGAATTGGTGATCGATGATTTCCTTTAAATCAACGATCAATGATTTTATTTGTATGAGTGATCTCCTTTACATTGGTGATCAATTATTTTTGTATCGACGATTGGAAAATTCCTTTGCATCAACCATTATAAAGTTTTTTTGTATCGACGATTGACAATTTCTTTTGCATAAGTGATTGGTGATTTTCTTTGTATCAACGATCAATGATTTTCCTTGTATCGGAAATCAAAGATTTCCTAAATAGTCCCTACTTCGCAGAATTTCATTGAACTCTAGAAGGATACATTGACGATTGATACTTCACATCATAAAATTATAAAAAAGTCTGTACTTCATGTAATTTTTCAAAACTCTGAAAAGCTCCATCGATGATTGTTTATTCTCTTCATCGATGAATTACAAAAAATTCCTTACTTCGTAGAATTTCACCGAACTCTTGAAAGATCCATCGGTGATCTGATTTTTTTCATTGGCGAATTAAGAAAAAGTCCTTACTTTGTAAAATTTCACGGAACACTAAAAAGCTCCATATCTAGGATGAATCTAGGCCATCAATCTCAAAATAAAATGTGATCTCAGACTTTGATTCACCAAAATATATTCCATGATCCCTTCCTTCCACCACCATGGAGCTGCCAACGTCGACCCTGCCTATTCATGTCATCATTTGTATCCACATTTGTATCATGGAATCATTTGCAAGCTCCCACTCAAACCATGATTAGATAGAAAAACCTTGTCCCTAACACTTTCCATCCAAGTAAATGAGGCTTTGATACCAAATAAAATAATACAAAGGTGGATAATACACTTCCTACACTAATTGATGAGAGAAGAATGTGCATAAAAGTAAATAAACATAGTTGACATAATAAATAACACAAAAACATACTACCATTAAAGAATGATTTCCTAGGGAAAACCCTTTTGAGAGAAAAATCCACACTCTAAAGCATGCTAAATGTATTATTCAACAATTAAGAAATGGTTATAATATATTACATAATCTCCATGCCGTTCCAAAAAATTCGGTAGCATAATAGTAAGTTAAAAACTGTTATGTTATGTCCAATTCATGAGAGAAGAATATGCACAAAACTAAATAATTATAGTTCTAATAAACAACACAAAAACATGCAACCATTAAACACCTAGGGAAAACTCTTTTGGGAGAAAAAAACCACTGTCCAAAGCATTCTCAATGTATTGTTCAACAATTAACAAATTGTTATAATACATTAGAGAGTCTCCATGCTATTCAGTAGAATAAAGGTGCCAAAAGAATTTGGTAGCACAAGTTAAAACTCTTAGGTTATCTCCAACCTAAATACTCAATAAATAAGCATAACAAAGCTATAAACCATTTGTAGTTTTCCAATTCTAATAAAAACCACCAAAAATTTATTGGTCAACTATTGTTGCTCAACATTAATGGCTTGCCACCACTCAATATTTATTGCTTGATACTGCTTAGCATTCATTGAGATTATTTTTTTTTGGTTAGAAAAGTATAATATGTATGATACACTTGTCCCAACAAAACTTCCATTTGAAATATTCACACATAGCAAACCAATTTTTTTTAATGTATGATTATAGCAAGTATAAGATTCTTTGAACTAGACAAGTGAGGTTTTGTTGAGCAGCATTTTAGAAAAAGATAGGTTTGTATTTTACTTTTTAAGAAGGGTTAACGTTGTACAATGAATAATAGTTTGTTTTAATTAGTAAAATGAGAGTGAAAATAGGATCAAACAGTTTACGTAATTGTGGGAGAATTGTTTCAAATATGTAACCTTTAGAGTAAGATATTGAATCAAGGACGCAGGCCTTACTTCTGGTATGTATTGTAAATTTTTCTGGTTGAATAATAAGAATATTAATTGTCAATGTTGCGTGGATGAATGTTTACCTGTAATGGGTTTTACAAAGTAAATTACTGTGTCATGCGTGTTTTTCCATTGGTCTTTTGTTCTCTTCTATAGATTTGTTCTATGTGAGCTCACGGGCCTAACAAGTGATATAAGAGCGATATGGTATCCTTGATATTATGCAGAGCGAATTGAGCTTCTTTCTGGTGACTGCTTTCGTTGTTAGATGTCCGGGCAATGGAAACACGACGTTTCAGAATAGGAAGTTGAATCTATATATTGTGGTGGTCACAGACCTGTAAATATCAATTGAGGAGACATATTATATATTGTGGTGGTCACAGACCTGTAAATATCAATTGAGGAGACATATGAAATTTCCCTTCTTATGGTCGTTGACTGTCATTTCGTGCTTGCAGGCCTGTAGCACACATCGATACTTCCATTTTTGAGGTCGCAACCTATAGATTTCAGCAGAGATGAGTTGGAGTTCAAATTATTGTGTCCACTTCTTGGATTATTATTCCTCTTTGAAATTGGACCAAATTGTGGACAAGAGACAAAATCAAATGCAAACCAAGGTCGCAGCCTGTAAGTAAGGTCATTCCTTTTTCGTATTTAAACCTTCAGATTGTGGTGTTTCAGGCCGATGAAATCGGCAAGTTTACTGTTAGCCATAAACTATTGTCATTATATTTGGGGAACTTAGATCGTGAAAAGTGCAGTAAGGAAATTGGGCCGTGCTGGTAAAAAAAGAAAGAGTTTTTTTTAAAGCTTAAATTACTACCTGTTTTTGAGATCCAACCTTTGTTAAGGTTAATTATGCTTTTGCATATTTTAGGACAGTGAACCAAGTTTTCACTGGTAAGTTCTTCAGGGAATGAGGCATGGTGCATTCCTGCTCAATATGTCTGATTTTAGAGATGATTCACACTCAAATGATTGAGACTGTTCTGCATTTGTACGCACATATGCCTTGCGTCTCGATGAGCACCTTGATTTCCCTATTTTGGGGAAATGTTGGTTTGGTGAAAGATCTAATAAGGGTCAGAAGTCCAGGACACAGTCATTCGGAATCTAGTTTCCCTAATGGCTATGAATACAGAGATGGGCATTATGGAGGTAGCAATGGCTACATATATAACTCCAACAATTTGAATCTAGTTACGGGGCTTAGAGAAATGGTTACAGATCTTCTTGTGGTGATTATGATGGCGAATAGAAGCTCAATGAGGGAAAGTTAGAGCACTGAGACTCCATCATAAGATGCCTAGAGGTGAGCGACAAAGGGTCACTTGCACCGACTTGGCCATATTTGATCAAGATTTCAAATGTAAAGTTCGAGGTGGAGCACTGATGGTGTCCAAGTTAGAAAGGTGGGTCTATATTTATTTATAGAAAGGCTGATGTGTTTAGAGCTTTGTAGTGAAAAGAGTACTGGCAAGTCCATCAAGTGTTTGAGAATAGATGATGAAGCGGGTTCACATCCTTGGACTTTGGAAATTATTGCAAGGGAGCTGGGATCGAAGGGGCATGCTCCGTAATGCCAAGTTGCAATAAGAGTTGTTGGCAGAAGCGGTCATGCTATCTGGTAAATCGATCCCCATCAATTGCAAAACACTGAAAGGTTCTAGAAGAGGTATGAACAAGTCATCTTGTGATTATTCAAATGTGAATTTTTTGGGTTGTGATGCTTATGCTCTTATCAACGTTCTAATTAGGACCCAGAGAAAACAGGTAGATCTTTGTTGGTTAAGGTGATGGTGTTAAGGGATACAGATTGTGGGGTACTAATACCCACATAATAATCATTAACATAGATGCATTATTTGATGAATCTTCTCTTATAAAATTAGACATATTAAAAGATGAAAGGTACAAAGCATGACTAGTAGTAGAAAGGCGTGTGCAAGGTATTGATTTATATGGAATTTTTTCACTAGTTGTTAAGTTTGTTTCTATTCATGTTATGTTAGCACAAGTTGTGTTACTTGATCTTGAATTAGAGAAGTTGGATGTTAAAATAGTTTCACATGGAGTTTTGGGTAAGGAGATGTATATGGAACAACCAGAAAGGTTAGTTCAGGATCACAATAGATGATTTGTTTGCAAAATCAAGAAGTCATTGTATGGCCTGAAGCTTGAGCAAGAAATGGCACATAATGTTTGATTCCTTCATGGTGAGCCAAATTTTACAAGAAGTGACTAAAATCAGTGTGTTTATGGTATATTCATTATCTTGGTGTTATATGCTATGCCAATAGCGAGCACAAGCATGGTTGAGATCATTAGGTTGTCTCAGTTCGCTAGGACACTTGATATGAAGGATATAGGAGCAATGAAAACTAAACTGTGGCATGGGAATACAAAGAGACATGATATATGGTAAGATCTGGTTATCACAACATAAGTACGTGGTTAATATACTAATAAAATTCGGTATGAATAATGTGAAACGAATAAATATTCATTTGATTTTCCACTGTAAACTTTATTCAGAGTTGTGTCCTAGTAATGAAGAAGAAAAATAGTTATATGTCTCATGTATTGTATGCTAGTAGAAAGTTTGATGTATGCCATGAAACGGTCAGATATGTCACATGTAGTTGGCCTTGTCAGTGGATTCATGGAAAATCTAGGTAAAGCAGTGAAATGGGTGCTTCGGTATTTTAGAGGCATGAGTATCACCTAGATTGGTTGCATTGTTTTATTCTGTTGTTATGTTAATTCAGAGCTTGCAAGAGATTTGGACAAGAGGATATCTACCTCAGGTTATGTCTTGCATGAATGCAAGGATCTATTGGGTAAGTCTGGACAAGTGAAGGATAAGCTGGTTTGTGGTAGTCAAAGTGTTGTGCATTTGACTAACAATCCAACATATCAAAATGGGACAAGGAATGTAAATTGTGGTCAAGGTGGATATTATTGGAATGTGACAACTAATTCCTCTAAATTTGTAAGTTAATCCAACATATCAAAATGGGACAAGGAATGTAAATTGTGGTCAAGGTGGATATTATTGGAATGTGACAACTAATTCCTCTAAATTTGTAAGTTGGTTCAGGATGGTTTCTTCAACAATATATTGTTGAAACTATTTACCAAAAATATGATCAAGCAATTTTGTAATTAATGTAAGCAGTTTACGTAACTATGGGAGAAATGGTTTAAATATGTAACCCTTAGAGGAATATATTGATTCAAGGTTACAATCCTGCTACTGAGTTGTATTGTAAATCTCCTTGGTTGAATAATAAGAATATTAATTGTCATTGTCCGATAGATGTTTCCATGTAAATGGTTTTGTAATGTGTGTTTCCCATACATAATAGTTTGTTTTCATTAGTAAAATGAAAGTGAAAACTTCTACATCAATTTGTTTAGAACTATTTTTTTTTTTTAATTAATTTTAATTGAAGATAAATGATAATTTGATTATTAAAATTAACTTGTTAGACAAACTATTTTAATTAATAATATTTTTTTTTGTAATAAATATTTAATGATATATTCTTTGAATGAATTTCAGAAAGAGGAAACTTTTGCATTAATGTCAAAGAAATAAACAAGTCTTGATCCTCCAAGGGTCCAAACCTTCTCTACTCTTGTACCAAGAAAAATATATCACTATAGATCCTTTCCAGATCACCATTTCGAACTCCAAACCCTTTCCAAAAATAGAAATCGTTACAAACAGAAAACAACATGTTTTAACTGATTTCGTGCTTTTCAAGAGGCAAAATAATGAAAAATAGGCTTCAAAATGCCACTTGTAATTCTCAAACTGTAACAGTTGTGCAAGGTATTGATTTATATGGAATTTTTTCACTAGTTGTTAAGTTTGTTTCTATTCATGTTATGTTAGCACAAGTTGTGTTACTTGATCTTGAATGAGAGAAGTTGGATGTTAAAATAGTTTCACATGGAGTTTTGGGTAAGGAGATGTATATGGAACAACCAAAAAGGTTAGTTCAGGATCACAATAGAAGATTTGTTTGGAAAATCAAGAAATCATTGTATGGCCTGAAGCTCAAGCAGGAAATGGTACATAATGTTTGATTCCTTCATGGTGAGCCAAATTTTACAAGAAGTGACTAAAATCAGTGTGTTTATGGTATATTCATTATCTTAGTGTTATATGCTATGCCAATAGCGATCACAAGCATGGTTGAGATCATCAGGTTGTCTCAATTCACTAGGACACTTGATATGAAGGATATAGGAGCAATGAAAACTAAACTTTGGCATGGAAATAAAAAGAGACATGAAATATGGTAAGATTTGGTTATCACAACATAAGTATGTGGTTAATATACTAATAAAATTCAGTATGAATAATGTGAAACAGATAAATATTCATTTGACTTTCCAGTGTAAACTTTATTCAGAGTTCTGTCCTAGTAATGAAGAAGAAAAAGAGTTATATATCTCATGTATCATATGCTAGTAGAAAGTTTGATGTATGCCATGAGATAGTCAATATATCGCATGTAGTTGGCCTTGTTAGTGGATTCATGGAAAATCTAGGTAAAGAAGTGAAATGGGTGCTTTGGTATTTTAGAGGCACGAGTATCACCTAGATTGGTTGCATTGTTTTATTCTATTGTTATGTTAATTCAGAGCTTGCAGGAGATTTGGACAAGAGGATATCTACTTCAGGTTATGTCTTGCATGAATGCAAGGATCTATTGGGTAAGTTTGGACAAGTGAAGGATAATGTGGTTTGTGGTAGTCAAAGTGTTGCACATTTGAATAATAATCCAACATATCAAAATGGGACAAGGAATGTAAATTGTGGTCAAGGTGGATATTATTGGAATGTGACAACTAATTCCTCTAAATTTGTAAGTTTTTTTTTTAATTAATTTTAATTGAAGATAAATGATAATTTGATTATTAAAATTAACCTGTTAGACAAACTATTTTAATTAATAATATTTTTTTTGGTAATAAATATTTAATGATATATTCTTTGAATGAATTTTAGAAAGAGGAAACTTTTGCATTAACGTCAAAGAAATAAACAAGTCTTGATCCCCCAAGGGTCCAAACCTTCTCTACTATTATACCAAGAAAAATATAGCACTATAGATCCTTTCTAAATCACCGTTTCGAACTCCAACCCCTTTCTAAAAATAGAAACCGTTACAAACAGAAAACAACATGTTTTAACTGATTTCGTGCTTTTCAGGAGGCAAAATTATGAAAAATAGGCTTCAAAATGCCACTTGTAATTCTCAAACTGTAACANNNATGAAAAATAGGCTTCAAAATGCCACTTGTAATTCTCAAACTGTAACAGTTGTGTAACATATGAGAACGGTTTTTGTAGGTAAGATCATTCTGAAAAAAAACTCTCTCGTTTTCTTGAAATTCATCTCCATCTTGCCAGAACAAATGTTGCAAAAGAATGTCTCAAACATGAAATTATGAGAAAAGAAAAATAGGGCTGAAAGATTCTTTCGAATCTCCCAATCCATGACACCTTTTTCAAATATGGGAGTGGTTTTTATTATTTGTTTTGTCCTCAGTAAAAAACTCTCGGGGATTTTCAAAATTACTCTCTAGTTGTTCAAAAACGGATCTCGAATTTGACCACTAAATCAATCATTTATGTAGTGTGCCTTGCAGCCTGTGCATAGGAAAATCCTCTGAGCGACAACATCCTATGTGCGAAAAAATCCTCTGCACGACAACATCCTCTGTGCGACAACATCCTGTACGCCACAAAATCCTCTTCACGACAAAATCCTCCGCGTGCCAAAATCCTCTGCGCGACAAAATCCTCTACGCGACAACATACTCTGCATGACAACATCCTCTACACGACAACATCCTTTGCGTGACAAAATTCTCTGTGTGGAAAAATCCTCTACATGACAAAATCCCTTGCACAATGCATAACAAATTTTGCAGCGCGCAGTTGCAAATGGAAATGGAAATAATAAATGATTAAAATTCCTTTTGACACCGGCCCTTGGAGATGTTAGATGATGTTAGGCATACAAACAATATTGGTGCTAACATGCATGGCTTTGCAAGCTGTTAACAAAATTCTAACCTTAGCTATGAAAATCATGGTGCTAGAAACTACCTCCAATGGGGATGCTATCCTCCCTATGAGGTAGCAAAGAATAGTAGACGAAGTGCCTTATCCATTGGGTTGTTCCCAAGCCATATACTGTGATCTGCAACCTGTAATCTGTTTCACCACCAACTTATTCTGCAACTGAACTAAACCCAAACTAAAAATAAAAATTGAAAAATGTTGAAAGAAATGCTCGCCATGTTGAGCTTATTCACACCTACCTACCCTAATTGTTGAAAAAAGTGCCAATCAAGTAAAATTAAAATGCCAATGCAACCATATAAGAACTCTATCCACTGTTTGCTTTCTTTTCACATGCTTGCTCCAAAGCCTGTTTACTGATAATTCATTCAAAAAATTATGTATAAATTCAAATCTCAAAAAATTAAAAACAATGGGATTGTTTATTGCCTCCAAAAAAAACTTCTAATGGATCCGAGAAAACATACATAAAACAACAATCATATTTCACCCTTCCATTGCATCCTTATTTTCATGTAATTCAACCTGTTGATTACCACAAAGGGTTGAAAATTCTGCTGAGACGGTTGAAAATAACAATCTTTTAAATCAGAAGATAGTGTTGGCTGAAATGAAGCCCTTGGTGGCAAGCAATCCATATCTGACACTGACGTTGATTGACCATCATATTTATTTCCAAGCTGGTAATTGATCACAGGCTGCAAATATGAATTGAAATAACCTTCCATGTAATCAACAACGTGGTCATTAAAAGCGTGAGAAGGTTGTTGGTCCTCTTCAATGATAACAATTTTCTCATGTAAAACAGTGTCACTGTGAATGCAGTCAGACTTCATTGCTTCCTCTGTTATCTCATGATTTACTTTTAACAATTCAAAGGAAGAAAAGCATAATGGAAGATAATTTTCATTGGCAAGTCCATTGCTTTCTTCATATTCAACATCGTGCATAGATGATTTCTGATTTGAAACATTATAAACATTTTGCTTCAACAATTTGAAAGAAGTGAAACACAATGGCAAAGTTCTTTCACATGATTAAAAAATTTCTTCATTTTCTTCACTGCTGTCATATGCACTTTTTTTGATTTATTTGGATTGATGAAAACAATCATTTTTAGATTCGGACATTGCAACTGCTTGTTCTAAAAATCCAACTTCATAGTAATCATTGTACTAATCATACCTAGGTTCAACAAAATTCTCTGTAATGTCATCAAACAAGAAAATTGAGGTAGTGGCTTGCTCTTCTGCAAGTTGATCTGCAAATTCACATTCATGGCTGTCTACAAATGCATACATAAAACAATCAGTTTCTTGCTCATGATGACATGGATCCAAACTTAAATCAGTATCAAAGCAATTCATGAGAGTAGATTGTTCTTCAAGCTAATCATCATTATTTGAAAACACATCCTCATGACATCCTTTAAGAAACCTTATGACATGATCAGCCTCCTGCATATTATGCATAGTCTCTGGTTCCTCAGCTTTCAATTTCTCATCCAAAATATGATTTTGCAGCTCCTTACATGCTTGAATATTGTCTGCAACTTCCTGAGCATTGTTTAACATTTGTTGCAAATACATAGACTTCCTCTCCATCAAAAGAAAAGATAAGTCTGATTGAAAG